>JAVLUX010000002.1:8920000-8925000 GCA_032164185.1 Moxostoma hubbsi | reverse complement strand
CTGCACAAGATAATGTTGAATTGATCTTAAAAAAGGAAGACTTGAAGCTCATTGATCAAGCAGTGGAGAATTCTCATGCCTCCCTCGAGGTAAAGAAGCAGTTGAAATCTCTCATGTATGATTGGTCATCAGTTTGCACCCACAAGCTAGGACGTACAAACTGCATCCAACATGAGATAAAAACAACCGATGAACTTCCCCTAAGAAAGAGACCTTACCGAGTCTCAAAAGTGAAAAGTGATTTTATCGAGGAACAAATCAAGGAACTACTGCAACAGAAAATCATTAGACCTTCCACGTCACCATGGGCCTCACCTGTTGTGGTAGTAGATAAGAAGGATGGGGGAGCTCGGTTATGCATTGACTATCGTGGTCTTAATTCTAAAACTCACCTCGATGCATATCCAATGCCCCAAATAACAGACATACTGGATTCGTTGCAAGGAGCCAAGGTATTTAGTACTTTGGACTTGAAGAGTGGCTACTGGCAAGTAGAGATGAATTCTGCAAGTGTGGAGAAGACTGCATTCATAACTGCTTCAGGATTATATGAATTTTTGTGTCTTCCTTTTGGCCTTAAAAATTCGGCAGCCTCTTTCCAACGTTTAATGGAACAAGTTCTCAGAAAGCACAAAAATAGGTGTTGTATGGTATACATAGACGACATCATTGTTTACTCACCGGACATTCAAACACATCTGCAGCATCTTAAACAGGTTTTCAACAGTCTGCACACTGCCGGTCTCACTCTCAATCTCAGGAAATGCAAATTCATCTGTTCATCCTTAGATTACTTGGGTCACACAATCACTGCTGACGGAGTCAAAGTAAATTCTGACAAGGTAGATGCGATCAAAACATTCCCTACACCAACTTCCCTAAAAGAATTACAACGGTTCCTAGGTCTTGCGGCTTGGTATCACCGTTTCATTTCAGATTTCTCCTCTAAAGCAGCACCTTTACATGCACTAAAGAAAAAAGGAGCTAAATGGATGTGGACCGACGAGTGCCAGAGAGCGTTTGAAATCCTCAAAGATGACCTGACTAAAGCCCCTGTGTTAAACACACCCGATTTTGATTCTGCTTTTAAAGTGCAAACAGACGCAAGCAACATTGGTTTGGGAGCAGTGCTGACACAGGAGTGTGATGGACAGGAGAAAGTGATTGCTTATGCATCTAGAGTACTGAGAGGTGCTGAGAGATCATATTCTGCAACAGAGAAGGAATGCCTAGCGGTAGTTTGGGCTGTGGAAAAGTGGCATCATTATCTTGAGGGTAGAACATTTGAAGTAATTACTGACCATGCTTCTTTGGTTTGGCTTTTCCAGCACCCAAAACTTTCTTCAAGGTTAGAAAGATGGACTATCAGACTTCAAGGTTATCACTTTACGGTACGTTATAGGAAGGGACAATGTAATGTAGTACCTGATGTTTTGTCAAGAAGATATGTAGCTGAACCAACAGCCATCTTGATGCATACACCAGCAAAACATGTTCTCAATCCTATCACTTGTGAGCTGCCAATGGACTTGTCTCAGATTGCTGCTGAGCAGAAGAAAGACACCGGGTGCCAAGAAATCATGGAAAGAGCCATTAACCAAAATACCACTGGTCTTATGAGAACTCACTATGTCTTGAGGAATGATGTTTTATTTAGGAGTGTCCCAATCCTCAAAGGAGGGCAAAGATTCCAGATTATGGTACCTGCTAGTTTTAAGGAAGCGTTTTTAACTTATGCTCATGACAGCCCTCTCAGTGGGCATTTAGGCAAATTTAAAACACTAATGAGACTTCTAGAGTTTGCTTATTGGCCTTCCATGCGTACTGACGTATGGCAACACTGCAAACAGTGTGAAAAATGTCAACAGCATAAGTCTACAAACTTGAAGCCAGCAGGAGATCTCCAAAGTGTGCCCATTGTTGAGCCCGGATACATGCTTGGAATGGATATTATGGGTCCGTTCCCACGGAGTACCCATCGAAATGAATATCTTCTAGTGGTAGTAGACTACTTCTCTAAATGGGTAGAGGTATTCCCCATGAGATCTGCCAAAGCTAACATCATCATTCGTATTCTCATCGAAGAGATATTTACAAGGTGGGGAACACCAGCCTTCATTGTTTCTGATAGAGGCACTCAATTCACCTCAAACCTCCTGGATCAGTTATGCAAGCAGTGGCAGGTAATCCAAAAACTCACAACTGCGTATCATCCACAATCAAATCTGAAAGAACGCATTAACCGAAACCTAAAAACCATGATCGCATCTTATGTTAATAATAATCACCGTACCTGGGATCAATGGATCTACGAGTTTAGATTTGCTTTGAATACAGCATGGCATGAAAGCACAGGATTTTCACCTGCTGAAGTGGCCCTAGGACGTCAATTGAAAGGACCACTACAAAGAGCTCTACAGAGTCCGCCAGATCCAGATCATCCAAGCTACAGTACCATTGATCGCCAGAAACTACTGTACGAAGCTGTAAGAGAAAATGTTGAGAAAGCACAAACTAGACAGAAAAAATATTACAACCGCAAGAGAAGAACCCAGGACTTCCAGGAGGGTGATCTAGTTTGGGTGCGTACTCATCCTTTATCTCGTGCAGATGATGGTTTTATGGCTAAAATTGCCCCAAAATGGCGAGGACCAGCTAAAGTAGTCAAAAGGCTAGGGCCAGTAAATTACAAGGTCACAATGTTGTCTGATCCTACCCAAATTGACAGTTATCATACCCAAAACTTAAAAATTTTCCATGAGTCAAATTTTGACACCAAGGGGAGGGATATGTAACGGACAAAAACCGTTACTTTGTGTATTATTGTATTTTTTTTTTTTTCTGGGTGTAGTAACAATAGCAGCAGCTTGAGGGCGCTATTGCCTGGAGGTGACAGGATATATAAGCTCACCCACCATAGAGTAAGAGAGTTTTTAGTTTTTCCTTTTGTTTGGTAGAGGAAAATCACATGTGTACTCAAGATACCTTCTTGCTCTTCCAGAGTCCTGTGTTGAGAACTCTTTGAGTTTCTGCTCAACTGGCTTTTGTAAATTCCACATCTTCTTTTGTGAACTTTGTTTGGATACATGAATCCAAGGGCAAACTAACCTAACAACAAGTCTTCAGCATTCATTGTGGACTATAGGATTACAAACATTGCGTCGCCCTCAAATAACTTGGTGGATTTGGAACTGATCTCACATTCATCATCGCTCCTATTTATTGAAGGACTGGACAATTGAAAAGATAAGTTCATTTCAATTTGTGGTGTCATTGGAGAGACAGAGACTTTGAGAGTACTTTTGCAGTTTCTGTATTATTTGTTCTGTCACATGTATTATACACTGGTGGGGAAATTAAAATAACTTTGTGTGTTGTGAGGATGTATTGAATCAGTACATGTCTAGAATCTGTTGAACTCCCTCAGAGTAATATCTACAAAAGAAAGGTGGTGTTACAATATATATATATATATATATATATATATATATACATATACACACACACATATACACATATATATATCCCTATATATATATATATATATATATATACACATACATATATATACACACATGCATACACACATACACAAAAAATATATATATTTTTTTTTCCTTCATTTTTTCCCCCCCTTTTTTTTTTTTTTTTTTTCCTTTCAGTAGACCACTGTGTGTGTTCTTATCTGTTCAGGAGCTGGTTGCACAGTGTGTGCAGCATCTCTCTGATCTGGCTCAGTTCGCTGGCAGGTGTGGAGCTGGAGCTGGTGGGTGGAGCGAGAGGCCGGGCTAAAGCTTCAGCGTAGCTCTGTGCTCTTGGTTGGAGGGATTTCTCTGGGTGTGGGGGGGGGTTTGGTTTCTTCTTCCTAACGGGGGCTTGATGGCTGGCAGGTGAACGTGGAGTTGGTGACTGCAGGTTTCCAGGTGTGTAGTGATCCATAGGTGGGTGTGGACGTGGTGGATGATGTGGGATGCTTGTCCAGCCGACTTCACTCCTCATCGGGGTCGGGGGGGGGGTGTCTGGGCATGTAGGGGTGATTCCTCATCGGGGTCGGGGGGGGTGTCTGGGCATGTAGGGGTGATTCCTCATCGGGGTCGGGGGGGGGGGGTGTCTGGGCATGTAGGGGTGAATGGGTCGGTAGTGTTCTGGAGTCGGTAGCAGATGTCTCGGTGACGATGGGGAGCGGCCCAGGGCTGCATCTTTAAGGGCCCTTGCAAAAGTGCGCACTGCATCTCTGTGCAGGTGGAGTCCATCGTACAGGTGTTGGGGGCCGATGTGGTGGTGGTGGACCAGGTGCACGTTTGGCAGTGCAGAACATCTGTGGAAAATTTCAGTGTTGATGTTGTGGATGATGTGTGGTGGTGTGTCATGTCGTGGGAGAAGTGTGGAGATAACAATCCGAGATTCTGGGAACTTTTTGCTGGTGATTTCTGCCATTTTCCTGACAGCATCAGCAGTGTTGTTGCGCAGCGAGTGAAGGTCATTGGTCCCAGTGTGGATGATGACACATGAGGGGTGTCCTGGGAAGTCTCTAATTATCTGGCATGCGTGGCCTGTTGTACTGCATCGTTTTGCAGAGACTTTCTGATGTGGGAAGAGTTTCTGTGGGTCCAAGAACTTCCCATTAGAGTCCATTAAGAGGAGAACATCTGGATCAGATCCTGGAGGGGGGGCAGGGGGGGGTTGTGTTTCTGCAGGTGTCTGTGTGTTTGTGGCAGGCTCGCTATCTGTGTTTGTGTAGTCTGTAGTAGGAGCTGTACTGTGGTGACGTGTGTTGTCTTCTGTGTTTTTCTGTAACTGCTTTCTCATTTCTTGTAGCTGTCTGGAGAAGCTCTCTTCTTTTCTCTCGTTGTCCTCCTCTAGCTTGCGTATCTGTGCGTGGACAGTTTGGCTTTCTCCTTGCAGTTCTTTGAGAGCTCTGTTGAGTTCAGTGATGGAGGAGTTGGTGTCTTTCTTCAGCTGCCTGAGCTCATCTTTGAGCTCTTGGATGTAAATATTTG
>JAVLUX010000002.1:8287500-8295000 GCA_032164185.1 Moxostoma hubbsi | reverse complement strand
CACACAGTGAAGCGTCCGAGTGCTGATGCTGTCAGACCATCAGTGCTAAGAAAACTAGATCAAAATAATAATTAAGAAAATGATTTTTTGTTGTACCCTGTACACAGGATAAGCGGTTGACGATGGATGGATGGATGGATGGATGGATTTTTTTGTTGTAATGTGGGGTCTTTTTTTAACCTTCAATGCGCATTTATTTCCCCCTTACCATTCAAAAGTGTGTCTCATCCATTTGTGTCAAATATTAGGAATTTTGAATCAAATCACTTCATATGTTATGCCATAATATGCATAACTAAGACTATAATAAAGTATTTATAACTAGAACGGTCTTCACATCAAGGGAGCATGCCTTAACAATGCCATCTAGGTAGGCAGCTCACTAGGTTTTGTTACAGAGCCGAATAGTCTGAATGGTAGATAACAGTCTATTTTGAACAGGTTTGTTAGGCTTTTGCTCACCTTCCCTGCTGAGTCTGGAGGGGCCCGTCGCTGCAGAAGCAGTTTGGCCACATCCAGGCTGCCATACTTTGAAGCCAGATGTAAAGGTGTGAACCCTTTCTGTAGATGTTTAATTACAAATAACAAAACAAATAAATTAATGTGTTTATCTATAAGCTGGTCTTTTGATCAGGGTGGCACCATCTGTCTGTCACTGACCTTGGTAGCTAATGAGTGGGCGGCACCGGCCTCCAGCAGCACTGTTGTGACATCAAGATGCCCCTCGCGTGCGGCGATGTGAAGTGGCGTGTAGCCGTTAGTGGTGGCAGCGTCCGGGTGAGCCATGTGCTGCAGCAGCAGCTGAACGATCTCTGTTTTACCCAGACGAGACGCAATGTGCAGTGGAGTCTGATCCTCCTGATGAGAAGAAACGAGTTTAGAAAGAGACAATGGACATATCAGCTACATGCAATCAACGAGCAATTTTGAGATTTTGAAATATGCTTCTGTCATTTTGAACTCTTCCTTCATGTTGTTCCACATCCATATAGCTTTCTATCTTTGGTGGGGCACAACAGATGTTAGGCAGAATGATAGCCTCAGTCGCCATTCGCATTCATTGTGTAAATGCAATGCAAAGTGAATGGTGACTTCAACTAACATACTGCCTAACATCTCCAAGCCAGCCATACAGGTTTGGAATGACACGAGGGTGAAGAAATAATTTTTTGTAAATACTGTGTACAATGTCTTCGTTTAATTTCAGCTATTTCGTTCATGCCTCATTTGTTATCATTATCCCTTAAAGGGATAGTTCACTCAACAATAAAAATGTTCTCATCATTTATTCACCCTCATGTCATTCCAGATGTGCATAAACACTAATGAAGATTTTTAGAAGAATATTTCAGCTCTGTTGGTCATTACAGTGCATGTGAATGGTGACCAGAACTCAGAAGGTCCAAAAAGCACATAAAGGTAGCATAAAAGTAACCCATAAGACTCCAGTGGTTTAATCCATGTCTTCAGAAGCGATATGATATGTTAGGGTGAGAAACAGATCAATATTTAAGTCATACGTTTCTTTACTATAAATCTGCTCTTTCACTTTCACATTCTGGTGTGCAAGTGACTATCACTTTCTCATTCGGCAAGTGTAGATTTATAGTAAATATTGATCTGTTTCTCACCCACACCTATCATATCACTTCTGGAGACATGGATTAAACCACTGGAGTCTTATGGGTTACTTTAATGCTGCCTTTATGTGCTTTTTGGACCTTTGACGTTCTGGTCACCATTCACTTACATTGTATGGACCTGCAGATCTGAGATATTCTTTTAAAAATCTTTGTTTCTGTTCTGCAGAAGAACGAAAGCCATACACATCTGGGATGGTGTGAGGGTGAGTAAATGATGAGATATTTTTGTATTTTTTGGTGAACTGTCCCTTTAAATGCACGGGTGCTTCACGAAACATTATTACACATTCTGGTCTTTAGCGACCCGGCATTTTCTGTATATCTATTACTACTGGATCTACATAATGCCCAAATAGTGTCAAATTTTCCAAACATTTTCAAGACAAATACAGTGTTAATTTTATGTCTTTAAAATGTTTTGAAAATACAATATTTTCTGAAATATTTAGATGTATTATTTTTCATATATCAATGAGATGATGCAACAAATCAGGACAAATCTAGAACAGGATTCATTCCTTGCATACTTCATGAGATTTCATAAGACGCAACAGTAATACAGTTGTAATACCCATGCCACGACTGGTCAGTTAGCAGGTTAATATGAGTTAAGTCCACCCCGAGCATGTGCAGCATTGCTTTATGTCTGTGTCTTACTCTTGCCCTGGCATCCACCATGGCTCCATTCCTCAACAGACAGCGAACAACCTCCACCTGTCCAGCACGGGCGGCCATGTGCAGAGATGTCTCTCCACGCTAAGTACGAAAACAGAGGCAGTTGTGATCAATAGTATATCCATACATCAACCAAGATTATTAAATGCAGAAATAAATAATGTTCATAGTAAGTTCATGGTACCTAATGCGTGGACAGTGTTAATGTAAAAGCGTTACCAGTGTATGGTAATAGATATGATGACATGTAAGGCACACGGTGTGTTACTCACTATGTTGCTGACATCAGGAGAAGCTCCGTTCTGCAGTAGTAGAAGAACAATGTTGAGGTGACCCATGAAAGCTGCCACATGGATGGGTGTGAGACCAGACTATAGGGAGATCAGATCAACAACATCACTCTAATCAATTATTTAATCACTCTTCACAGCTTGACATTGATTCTAGCACAGAAATGCACAATGCCAAATAGCAACACCGAGTGTTACTTGTGATGCCATTGATTAAATATATTGATGCCAAAAGAAATAACAAAGTTATTGAATTTTGAGAATCAAAGCACTTAAATTAATAACAAAAAAATGGGTTTAAGTCAACACCCCCTCAAGTCATAAACTACTTAAAGGTGCACTCAGTAAAAGCGCACTTTTTCCCCATAAAAAAAGTTTTAATTTTAAAGAAACTAATTGTCATTTTTAAACATATATATAAAATCATGACCACTTACATGATATGAAGACTCTAGGCAAATCATTAACCTTATAAAAGCTGTTTATTTCTACATGGGGCAGGGGCGCCCTCATGGGGGCGGCCATTTTAGAATCACATGACCAGATAATAAAACTACTCTCACTACTACTTTCACTCTTGGATTAAATTAAACATGGTTGCTTGCGAAAAGTGAATTTCAACAATGGCATCAGTAATTGAAAAATATTGATTTTGAATTTATTTATTTATTGTATTTATGTATTCGTTTATTTAACAGGGACAATGCAGAAACAGTGCTACAATTTCAAGCAGCCGATGCTCCACATACAGGCTTCTAGCCAAAGGCTAATTTGCAGCCCCAGTCCCTGGTTAGGCTTTTTTAACAACAATAAAACAATAAACTAAACAAAAAGTTAAAAATATAACAATAATAAAAGAAAGCTGAGACTGTGCACGACCATCAGTGTTCACAAACCTGCTTTTTTTTAACCACTTTTTAAGATTTATTGGAAAAATGTTCAGACCTTTTTGCATTTTCAGTTTGAAAATCGAACTGAAATTGTGGATTGAGCAAATGTAGTCTTTCTCCTCGGTACTGTGCAATTGTGATAAGTTGTTCCTCTTTAAAAACCATTTTAATGAGAGACACATTTATAAAATGTTCAAAGCTAAGCAAACTGCATTTTTGTAAAATATTACAATGATGCCATCTAATTGGTTTCTTGTCCAAAACGTTGTGTTTGTGTATATAAAGATCAAACAGGTTTGATGGTTTTGACTCCAGACAGTCACACAATAAGATGAATGTGAGAAGACCATTGCATGCATGTATAACTCAGATGCTTTTAGGGGTATATACGGTCTAACCATATAAAAACGGTTAAGGTTTGTTCTGATCGTTCCACACAGCCTCTGTACATGCACATCACATTTCAATTGAGAATCTAAAATAACAAATTTCCTTCCTTCTAATTGAAAAACACATTGAAATAGTTTTTGAACAATTCAAGGTCAAACATTTGTTTTGCAGCCACTGTGACACGCCAGTCATTTCATTTGTTAATATATCTGCAGCTAATCGTGGAGTCTGTGCTGATACATAAATGACTGTGTCATGAACTGACATCTAGTTCCCTTACAACAATTTGGTAAATCATTGACATATAAGGAAAACAACAGTGGACCTAAAATTGACCCTTGCGGGAGACCCATCTCAATGTTTCGTAAAGATGATCTTGAATGATTTATTTTAACACACCGATCTCGAGTTTCTAAATATGATCTAAACCAATTTATTTCCAGCTGGGAGAAACTAAACAGATTTAGTTTATGCAGGATTATTACATGATTCACAATAACAAATGCCTTTTTTTTAAAGTACTAAAATACTGCCTATCACATTACCATTATCTAAAGCTCCCTTAATAAACTCTGAGAAAGCAGTTTGCCATTCCTGTTGAATACTTAGGACTAAAACCAAACTGTTTAGAAGGAAGTCATTTTTTTTTCTAGATAGTTGATAAGTTGTTCAGCTACTAACTTTTCCAGAATTTGAGAAATTACAGGGAGTATAGAAATTGGTCTATATATTCTGAACTTCATTTACTGATCCTGCCTTAAAAACTGGGGTTATAATATAGTTTTCCAAATTGAAGAGAATTAACTTTCTCTAATAGATAAATGTATCAAATTTACCAAGAGCTTGAGGAAACAAGCACTATATATTTCAAATAAACCCTTAGCCCTTGAGTTATTCAATTGATGAATAATTAGGAGTATCTTATCTCCATCAACCTCAGAGATATATAAGGATGAGGGTGTGTCTTTTATTACATACTGAGGTAATTGTACAGGTTGAAAACATACAGCAGAATGATGCTGCATCCACACCACTAGGGGTCACTGTAAGTCCAAGATAATGAGCAAAAGCTCACTGAGTGCACCTTTAAAAGTATGGAAAATATCAAAGTAGAGCTACAAAACACACATGTGGGTTATTTTGAAAAAAAAAATAATATAAATAATAAAGTATAAATGTGAAAAAAATGACTGTGTTTTGATGATTTATAAGGAATTTTGAAAAAATGGTGGAATCTGAAATATAAGAATGCTTCTGCACTGATTGTGGGATGAAACCTGAGGAATTCTGCAAAAGTGCTTATGGCAGAAATCTGTGAATCTGTGTGTTCATACCTCAGTGATGGCTTGAATAAAGGCTCCATACTTGACCAACAGCTCCATCACTTTCACCCTGTTCTTCTTACAGGCGATGTGCAGAGGAGTGAAGCCGTTCTGAAGGAAACAGATAGTGGGAAGAAGATGTAAGATTACCAAAACTTGCCAGAGGAGTCGAGGCTCACTGTAAGAAGTATGCATTTACCAGGGCTCGAGCGTTCGGATTAGCTCTCTTGTCCAGCAGAAGTTTGGTGACTCTGTAGTGACCACAGTGGGCGGCAACATGTAGGGCAGTCAGGTAGTCCAATGTGACATCATCAACAGGCGCCTTGTGCTGCAGCAGGTGCTTCACACACTCCACATGGTCACCCTGCGCTGCCATGTGGAGAGGAGACAAACCGTTCTGCAAAAAAAGTCGAAAATTGATCTTTGATACCTTCATTGAGGACAGTTGAGGAGAGATCTGAGGTGGTACCATTCCCCTTGTTGAAAGAAACGATAGAAACATCCCTCTTGTAAAACCGCCATCAGTCAAACGTTTTATGCTTTATATGAAGGTTATAAGGATTATATTGTTATATGGCATGGTACGCAGCTATCATGCAGCCTATGACTTATGCATGACGCAATCACTTCTTCTAATGCACATATTTGCCATGACAAATCAAAACAACGGCCTCCCCCCATTCTGGATGCCACATGATGGTATAGCTTTTAGTGTTTCAGATGAATGACAACACAGAACACGGAAACCTCACAAAAGTTTGGTCAAGATTACGATCAAAGAATATATTTTAAATCAGCAGTAAAATCGGACAAAGCTGGAATCATAAATTGTGCTTCTTTACCTCTTATTACGCAAAAAACACAATTACCTGGCTTGTATAGCTAATGCGTATGTGCGTTTTCGAGTTGATTGACAGGTGATGTATGTTTCTGAAAGGTGATTGGCTCTTTTACCTGTAGGGCGGGACTTCATTCTACATCCATTGGGCACTTAGAGCTCCTTGGTTGGGCGTTCCAATTTCTCCCATTTATTTTAATAGAAGTGGCCCATCTCTGCTAATTAGTCTCTGCTAAAATATTAATGCCGGAGTACTTTAAAGATGTACAGTTTGCCTAAAATCTGCAAATCTCATAGAAAATAAAGGACTTCTGGTCACTTTGTTTGGCAAATCACTGCCAGTGTAAATGGTCCTTTAATGTACTGATACTTAAGGTTAGCAACAAGCTAGCATCGGACTAATCAATGTCACTACCACTTTTTGCCTTGGCCAATTTTGTCCATACCACTTTTTGAAATAGCTTTCGTCAGGTAAATGTCTAAGGTAGAAGAAATATGGCCAGTCCTTGAGCTGAGTTCCCATTTTGTTCATGTGTGTTATAAGAAGTGGCTATCCGGTGCTGGAATGTGTTATTCTGAATGTTATGATGAATGCTTGTTGTGGCTCTTATCGGTGGCATTGAGTGACAGCTGATGGTGAAATTCTCTCGTGTCACAGTCTGTGCTGGACGGTCCCTCCTGTCAGTCTGTCTTGTTGTGTGATGGTGTTTGTGTCTGTGTTTCCCTCTCTCTCCCTCTTGTGTTTTACAGGTGCTATGTGGAGAACATCAGCTCTGTTGCCAGGATTGTTTCTCCACCCAGCTCGTCACCAGCTGCACCTGCCTCCAATTACCAACTCCTTTGTTATTCTGTCTTGGTTGGGTTGTTTTGTTGTGTTGCAACACTGTTAGTGTGTTCTGATCTGTTTCCTGTTTCCTGTCTCCAGTTTCGGTCTGTCTAGTTTATGTTTTGTTTATGGTTGTATATTCTTCTCCCTTGTGAGACTTTTGATTTGTTTTTTTGTATTTTATTTGTTTATTTAATTAAAGCCCTATTCTGCCTTCCTGCATTTGGGTCCTTCTCTCAGCACCACGTACCATGACAGAACAATCCAACCAATTCTGGACCCAGCCGAGACAAGTATGGGCATTTCCCTTTTTCCATCTCCCAACACCCGTGGTTCCATCAGAGAGCATTTAGCCCAGCTCGCCGGGTTCGTTCTCTCCGTCAAGGGGAGGCTGACGTGAGGGTATATGCTGGTGAATTCATAAGAACAGCTGAGGGGCTGGACTACGATAACACCGTACTCAAGGAAATCTGTAACACCTGCTTTGAGGATCCCATTGGCTCCTCGGAGATGGGAAGTCTGGGAAGTTTGTTATTTTGGAGGTCTTGTGAACTTCCTGTACCATAGGGTTAATTGGATCAGGCCTGACTATGGGAAGCATCTCAAGAGTGACCATTTCAGTACAC
>JAVLUX010000002.1:8267500-8280000 GCA_032164185.1 Moxostoma hubbsi | reverse complement strand
TGTTTTTTGCTTGCTTGCTTTATTATTCTTATTATTAGTTTACCAGGTTCCCATGCATTGTGGCTAATACATTTTTTAGGATCTTTATAGTTGTTTGTGACTATAGGCAAAGACTGAAATCCTAATTCATGATGGAGAAGATTATAATGTGGATGATGGGAGGATGTACACTGCTGGGCTTTTTAGCCCATCTCTGATTATAATAAATAGCTGCATTTATGGAAATAAAACAATATCATCCATGAATCAATGAAGGCCATGAATCATTCACCAGACACAACTTAAAAGTATTCCCTTTAAAAATCAGTGTGTGTGTGTGTGTGTGTGTGTGTGTGAGTGTGTGTGTGTGTGAGTCTGTGTGTGTGTGTGTGTGAGTCTGTGTGTGTGTGTGTGTGTGTGTGAGTCTGTGTGTGTGTGTGTGTGAGTCTGTGTGTGTGTGTGTGTGTGTGTGTGTGAGTGTGAGTGTGTAAGTGTGAGTGTGTGTGTGTGTGTGTGTGTGTGTGTGTGTGTGTGTGTGTGTGTGTGTGTGTGTGAGTGTGTGTGTGTGTGTGTATGAGTGACATGACATATGCAAACAGGTTTTGGATGATGCTGAAATGGGAATGACCAGCCATGTAAACATCCAAAAGGACTCAAAAATGCTGAGAAGCGTAATAACAGAGTTCAATTACATGCCAAAGAGAGGACCCATAAAAAAGGTAACTAGATAAATATCTCTACCTCAGTAGTTCTATTAACCATCATCTGTAGCAGTGCAACAGGGAAGGAAAAAGGTTTGTTATATTTCATCCAAACACATTTTCTCATAGATGGCGGCTGCATGCAAATTCTGCCAGAAAAGCAAGAGGTTTCCATTTTTCTCTGAGGGCCAAACTCTTTTACCCAAATGGCCACTTGTAAACCATTCTTCATAATTTAACAATAGATAATTTAGTCAAAGCAGTGATTACTGCATGTGCTCATGACATCATAGATTCATGGGGCTATTTCAGGAAGTCTGTCGTGTGTCATTTCCCAAACCTCTTCCACGTGTCTCTCCCATATCCTACCTGTCACTCTATACTGTCCCGTCCCATCATATCTTTATAAATAACTTTATATTCAGATTTACAAATATATTTTATAATTATAACTACATATTCAGATTAATAGATTTATAAATATATATTCGGATTTGCACCTCAGATTTATAACTTTATATTCAGATTATCTATGTATAATTGCATTTATAACTATATATTCAGATTATCTATGTATAACTATATATTCAGATTATCTATGTAGAACTATATATTCAGATTATCTATGTATAACTATATATTCAGATTATCTATGTATAACTATATATTCAGATTATCTATGTATAACTATATATTCAGATTATCTATGTATAATTGCATTTATAACTATATATTCAGATTATCTATGTATAATTGCATTTATAACTATATATTCAGATTATCTATGTAGAACTATATATTCAGATTATCTATGTATAACTATATATTCAGATTATCTATGTATAACTATATATTCAGATTATCTATGTATAATTGCATTTATAACTATATATTCAGATTATCTATGTATAATTGCATTTATAACTATATATTCAGATTATCTATGTATAACTATATATTCAGATTATCTATGTAAAACTATATATTCAGATTATCTATTTATAACTACATATTCAGATTATCTATGTATAACTACATATTCAGATTATCTATGTAGAACTATATATTCAGATTATCTATGTAGAACTATATATTCAGATTATCTATGTAGAACTATATATTCAGATTATCTATGTATAATTGCATTTATAACTATATATTCAGATTATCTATGTATAATTGCATTTAACTATTTATTCAGATTATCTATGTATAATTGCATTTATAACTATATATTCAGATTATCTATGTATAATTGCATTTATAACTATATATTCAGATTATCTATGTATAACTATATATTCAGATTATCTATGTATAATTGCATTTATAACTATATATTCAGATTATCTATGTATAATTGCATTTATAACTATATATTCAGATTATCTATGTATAATTGCATTTATAACTATATATTCAGATTATCTATGTATAATTGCATTTATAACTATATATTCAGATTATCTATGTATGCATTTATAACTATATATTCACCTTTACAATGACATATTCTGATTTATAACTATATGATCGGATTTGCAATTATATGAATAACTATACATTTGCTACAATATACGTCATGTTCTATATATGACTATATTCGGATTTACAACAATATATTCCGATTTATACCTTTATAACTATATCTTCGGATCTACAACTATTTTAGGAATTATAACTATATATTCGTATTAACAACTACATATTCAGATTTACAGTTACATATTACAATTTTATATAATTATTTCATAGCTCCCCTAAACCCTGAATATATATAATAAATATTCAATATAACTTTATTTGGATTTACAACAATGTATTCAGATGTATAGATTTATATAATATTATATAATATAATATTATTATATTATATTAAATTATTATATTATATTATATTAAATTATTATATTATATTAAATAAAATTATTATATAAAATTATTATATTATATTATTACATTATTATATTATATTATTACATTATTATATTATATTATATAATTATATTATATTATATAATTATATTATATTATTATATTATATAATTATATTATTATATTATATTATATTAATTCTATTATATAATATTATATTAAATTATTATATTATATTATATTTAGATTTTATTCGGATTTACAACTTTTGGATTTTTAACTATATATTCAGATTCACAAATATATATTTTGATGTGCAATTACATATAAAAATATATACAGTATTATATATATTCTCATGAACACCTAAATAATCTTATGAAAATTATAATAATTTTGGGGGGCTCTGTATCAATTTCAGTGTGTTAAGGCCATCAAACCATTCAGACTCATTATTTAACAACGTTTTTATCCAAATGTTGTATTCCGATGATTTCATATGCTAGGTCTAAAATCTGCATTAATATTATATGGTTTTCTTTAAACTTCAAATCAAACATCCAGGATCATTTTAGTACAAATATTTGGCCACTTTTTAAGAAAAATCACTACATCTACCAGCATTCCTCAATACTCACACAACACATCTCGCACTCACAGAAATGCATGCACGTTTTCACGCAAACAAAGTCAATGCATCGTGCACATCCATATCGCAAGTGCATGCAATCGCTGTATGTTTACCCCATACAGAGAGCCATTTATGCTTAACTCCAAGTGAGAATGTTTTAACAAAGTACAACTGATTAAACAGAGGAATGGGTAAGTTAGATAAAAAGTGAAACCCTGATAGCGTCGGGATGGAAACACAGGACACAGGCACACATAGACTGGAGAGGGAAACACAGAGAAACAGATGCAGAGAGACAAACACAGACAAAAGAGTTCATCTGACACGGTCAATAATAACACGCACTGAAACAACAGCATCATGAAACAACAGCAGGTCAGATACACACATGGCATCGCACCACAAGCAGGGCTGGGAATCATATCGATTCCCAGCCCTAATCATAAATCAAGACAATGTGACAAGATGCAAGACGAGATTGTAACGGTCAGTTAGTTCATGCAGAAACGTGTTAGTCCTACAGACGCCACACTCTTGATATGGTCTTTACTCCAACAGCATGCCGATAAAAACCGATCATCTATTTTACATGACAAAGTCACACTGTTTATATTTTGTTCATCATACAGTACACTTCGACCATCGTTTGGGTTATGACTGTCTGTACCCCCATGCAACATTTACCTTAGACTGAACATCTGCATTGTGGTCGTTTTGGAGCAGCAGGGCGGCAGATTTGGTGTCGTCCTTGCGGGCAGCGATGTGTAGGGCGGGCAGGCGGACTCTGCCCTTTGTGTCGTTCTCCAGAAGGATGGACACCACCTGATTATGGCCTTGTTGAAGTGCAATAGCTAGGGGTGTGAAGCCATCCTGAAAGAAACACAGAAAAGAAACATCAAATGATGCAGCTAACAGATAGTAGATAGTAGAAAATGTGTCTGGCGTTATAGGGAGCAGCGGTGTCCGCCCACTTTTTCAGCCGCCATTTTTCCCCATTCATTTTTCCCATACGGATCTCAAAACGAAGAGTTCTAGTATATGTGCCAAACCAACCAGCTCTGAGGTGAATCACAACATTGCCAGGTTTGATTTGAAGCAAAAAAATATACAATTATTTAAAATGTACAAGACTGTGTACTTCTTTCATGAGGGAATGAACTACAATCCCATGAGTATTTAAACTGCAAACAATGTGAATGTGTAAATCTGTTGGTTTAAAATTGTGATTATAAGTATCAAATTGAACAGCAAAATATTCAGATATGTACAAATGTAGAAGTAGTTTGAGACCGGCTTGATTGCATCATTCAAAGTGCATCGTAGAAGTGGGTGGTTGCTGCAGAGCTCTTTTGGCGCACTTTGTTCCCCGTGACTCTCTGATTGGTGGATCTATCTCTGATGCACCATGGGTAGTGTAGTTCATGACCAGAGTTTCCAATATTAAACCCTGTCTTTTTAAATGAAGGTAAAATAATACTGGCTGGTGGCTTCCGCAGAAGCATACACTAACTATGCAATCGATTAACAACCTTGGAGTTCATGCTAGGTCTGTCTTTAAAGGTTTATAATTTATTGTTAAAAATCTATTCACCTGTGGGGAAAACTAATGTGATTTTTTTAGGGGTCCGATACTGCACTCACATACTCATAAAAACGCTCCAACAACGATGGACGTATGAATGTCATTTTGTAAACAATCAGCAAACAAATTAAAATCGCAACATCTCCTAGTGTGATTATTAAACAGCACAGGCTGCGATTTAATACAATAAATGTACAGTCTGCATGTGCTGTGCACTTCATGTTGAATGTGTAAAGCTGGCTGCTCATGCACTGAAAACCCCTCGTCAAGAGCCTCATGCGCGCTCTGTGTGCCGTAGATGACAAAGAGCAGAGCTCATTCACTGTATACGCATCCGTTTACAGTTTAATAATCACACGGTCATGTAGCGACCTGCTTTTCTGGAGGTGTGAAGCTGTTGTCAAAAACATACAAACGGAAAGGGCTTCACTCGGATTCTGCCAAAATAAAAGCTCAATTTAAATGGGAAATAACATCTGTTCTGCAGCACTTTATTTGACAAATATACCTCTGATCTAGTGTAAAGTATACAAAAAGATATATAAATATCATACCTTTGCAATGTTAGCATGTTTTTCATTTCACAAACCCTTCCAAACTCTTTACCTCTGTAGATGTGCTCTGGTTTCCACCATTCTCCAATAGATATCGCACCACGTCTAGATGGTTTTCTTGAGAGGCCATGTACAGGGGAGTGAAGCCATTCTAGGATCACAAATCAACAATACACCTAATTAGCTACTGATCATTTTGGAAGTGCATTGGGTTTGGGGCATGCAAGCATAAAGGAATAACGTCTACCTGAGACTGTAAATTAATGTCTGCTCCTCTCTTGACCAGGAGCTTCACAACTTCTCCTTGTCCTGCCAGTGAAGCGATGTGCAGAGCCGTGTTTCCTTTCTATAGGCCAATGAAAACACAATGATCATTTGTATAGTGCTTTCACGATGCATATTGCTCCACATTGAGTATCTTACATGTCTAAAAGGAGGTTTTTGTTCCACACAAAAATAGCACTTAATTTTTTGGAAGATTTCAGGTTTTTAGCAGCTGGCATGAAAACAGTGATTGTTCAGTGCCAGCAGCTGAACTCCTGATCACAGTTTTATTAGACATTCTTCTAACATGAATAATAAAGCACCACTGGTGTCCAGTTTATAACACTGGAGTGTTGATTTGCACCAAAGAACATTCAAAGCTAAGAACAAACATAATTCATGATATTTTAGTTTTTTTGTGATTTTTTATTTATTTATATATTTAACTTTTTTTTACCATTTTTATTTACCACCTATAAAAATATATATTTATATTTATATAATGTATATTTTCATTATTTCCCATATACAGTCAAACATTGCTTACTCGTTTACTAGGCCTACTGAGCTTTTAATATTATAATTATTATAAATATTGATAATAATAATAATAATAATAATGATGATGCTTATTATTATCGATAATAATAATAATATATTATTGATAATAATAATTATTATTATTAATTTTTATAATAATAATAATAATAATAATTCATGTTTATAATAATAATAATAATTAATAATAAAATTATTATTACTAATGTAATTATTATTATTATTAATTATTATTATTTTTTATAATAATAATTATTATTATTGATAATAATAATAATAATAATAATATATTATTGATAATAATAATATGTATTATTAATGTTTATAATAATAATAATAATTAATAATAAAAATAATTATTATTATGAATAATAATGACAATTATAATTAATAATAATAATAATTATTATTATTATTATTATTATTATTATTATTGATAATAATAATAATAATAGTTATTGATAATATAATAATAATGATAATAATTATTATTATTTTGTTTGTTTATTTGTTATAATGAATCTCAAATATCGGGAGATATTACTGTAACATAAGAAATGTTTAAAATCATATTGTTCAGTCTCATACTTTTGATTTAAATTATAAAAAACAGGAAATATTCTGTAATTAAGGATTTGAGGTATGTTGAATAAGTATGTTACGACTGGTATGTTTTCAGTACTCCCAGAACTTGATTCTAAAGGTCACGATATTTTAGTTTTTTTTTTTGTTTTTGTTTTTTTATGTATTTATATAGCTTTGTTACCATTTTTTTACCACCTATACAAGTATACATTTATATTTATATAATATATATTTTCATTATTTTCCAATATACAGTCAAACATTGCTTAATCGTTTACTAGGCCTACCTTAAGGTCACTGAGCTTTTTATATTATTATTATTATTATAATAATAATAATAATAATTATTGTTATTATTATTAATGATAATAATAATAATGATTATTATTATTATTGATTTCCCACTGGTCTCTATTGACCATCCTGTGGGTCTCTACATCCTACAGAAGTGTGAAAAGCATCATGTGACATGGAGATCAAGCTCCTACATCCAGCACACAGTGAAGGTTAAATTAGTATAACCCTGATATTTAAACAGAGGTTAAAGTGGACTCCTTCCTCCTTGTTACAGCATGAGACATCTTCTACGGAAGGAATACTTCATAAAAATGCAAGTTAAGCTCTATAGCATTTGTGGCATGCTGACGTTTACCTAAAATGCAAAAATTGCAACTATTACCTCAGTCTGTAAAATCAAATAAAAAGTGCACGGTGCATTATGAGCACTGCAATGTAAATGCATTTATAATGGACAGGGATGGATTAACCACCCGGCCGATTGGCCCGTTTCCCAGGGGCCTCTAAACCCAAAAGTCCCAGAGCTCGAAATCATTTATTATTTATTTATTTATAGATATGTATTATAAATCCATGTAAATGTCAGCCTTATGTGAAATAGGCCTACCATTTGTTCGGCCAGCGCGGGCGAGCTCGAGTGCACGATCAGGGATTCTGCGTCTCACAGTCTGGCACGTTTGACTGCAGAGAACAGCGTCTGATTTACATTTGTGCTATTTGTCGGGACTCGGGAATAAGAACGTTTATTGTCATGGGTGCGTCAAACGCAATGTCAGATTAGCAGGGAAAGTGCACAACATATAGATCTTCAAATGATGAAATCACATTAAAGTCTAACAATAATAATCTCTGGCACTGCCTGCAACATAGCAGGCCTTAATCAACTGAAAATGCATAATTGTGCCCGGTCAGTTTCACTATCCATGAGGCATTGAACACTACAGTATGAAGGACTTCTTCAGGATGCTTTAGAATTTAACTTGTGTGATAATTGTCTGCACACCAGAGCAAAAAGGGAACAAAGCATTGGCTGAAATCATGTGCAACTGTCACATTAAGTCCTCTTTCCAACCTGAACTTCATCAGAATGTCGATTTGTGACACCAGCGCTGAACGCAGGTGTCTTGAGATGCGTTTATAAATATTAAAGCTCTTTTAAACTTTACACAGTGTCTAAACAAATGTGACGGTCCTACGCGGTACACTACAAAAAGTAGAAAAGTAGAAAAACTATTTATAAACAGACGTGTGATATCACCTATGACCTACTTGATAAACTGACTTCAAAACCTGTAGGTTTGTCGGGTACCGTCGAACTCAGATCAGGTTGATTGACCTTACACGTGCAGAATAACTGAAGAGTGATTTACAGGTGCCGTGCACAACCCTATTAATAATGCATGATTTGGGGAGGTCTGCGTATCTCAGCGAGTATTGACGCTGACTATCACCCCTGGAGTCGTGAGTTTGAATCCAGGGTGTGCTGAGCGACTCCGGTCAGGTCTCCTAAGCAACCACATTGGGCCGGTTGCTAGGGAGGATAGAGTCACATGGGGTAACCTCCTCGTGGTGGTGATTAGTGGTTCTCTCAATGGGGCGTGTGGTGAGTTGTGTGTGGATCGTGGAGAGTAGCATGAGTCTCCACATGCTGTGAGTCTCCGCGGTGTCATACACAACAAGTCACGTGATAAGATGCGCGGATTGAAGCGGAGGCGACTGAGACTCGTCCTCCGCCACCCGGATTGAGGCGAGTAACCGCGCCACCATGAGGACCTACTAAGTAGTGGGAATTGGGCATGCCAAATTGGGGGATAAAATAAAAATTTATATATAAAGAAAACAAAATAATAACGCATGATTTTGGATCGGTTCATAATTAAAAAGTACATGTAAGTGGCCGTGTCTGACATTGCACCAATCTTTACTTCCATCAATATGAAAAATCCAACCAAATCTGCCAAGCGTCCAGTAGCGCATAAAGGTGAACGTAGTGATGTCATTGGGGGCCTCCAGAGTGTATCGGCCCATGCGCCTCTCAGTTCTTAATCAGTCCTTGATAATATAGGTCAAGTGGGGCAATCGTTGTACACTTGCCCCAGTCTTTTATTGTTAATACAGTTTCACCAGGAATATTGACTTCATCCATCCTCATTATGGATTCAAAGGAAAATGCTTTGACCATTTATCAACTCGACCAAAAGAGTGATATAAATCACTTCACTAACTTCAATAACTCAAGATCAGCCACTCGTTTTTGGTCAAAATGTCTTCGGCGTCCTTTAACGTAACACTCGGTACACTTTGTTCAAATATGCTCGAAGGTGGCGTTGAAAGAAACCCCAATACTTTTAGAGGAGCACATTTAATTGTGAAGACCCTTTCTTAAAGCGCTACACACTAAAGGAGCTTTCGAGAGAAAATTAGACAAATCAAATACCCAAAACAGGCAAAAACTGCCATTTTTGTTGTGATGACTAAGGAACTGTCATGATGAATTAACCTGAAACTATTTAAATCCTTTCTCACATGCTTGACTATAACATTTATTACATCTTTGGCTTCTTTCACAGCATCGAGCTTGAGTTTAAGACTTATGCCAGACACTAAATTAGCATAAAAGTAAAGTTCACTATTTTATTTATTTTTATTTATTTTTTGGGGGGTGAACTATCCCTTAAGACCTTTGAAACTGTCACACTGTTGCACTTTCTCGAGGAAATTTACCTTGGTAGCAGAATCAACTGAAGATCCCCTCTCCAGCAGCTCCTCGACCAGCTCAATATGTCCCTCCTTTGCAGCCAGGTGCAGAGCGTTGAGGCCATTCTGCGGTCATCAGAGACAGGCGTTAGAAGCTCATTGAGAAGACAAAACATTACTAAAGAGACGTTCGGGGGAACTAGTATACCTCCTCGTCCATTCACAAGGTAGATTGCACAAATGACAATACACACGTTCAGTGTAACACGAGTTAAACATCACAGCAGTTGTTAAATGCCAGATTCATCCTGACCGACTCCACCAGATCACTCAATGAGCAGCGGAGAAACCGTACTTTCTTTACCTTGCTTTCCACACCTCGTTTGTAAAGCACAGCATGTTTAGATCATGTTATCATTTTTAGATACAGTATATAATGCAAATATATCCAGCAAATAACTTGGACATGCATACTCAAATCAAAAATGCACATCCTTACCAGTAAGTCATTCCCCATCATTTTAAGGGCCCCACGTGCTCCTCTCAATCATCAAACCAAATAACGGGCACTTCCAGTTAATATCACATAACAAAACAGTTCCTGAGTGAACGGAGGTGGATAGTAATGCAGTATGTATTGAATTAGTTCATTCTCGTCTTCTCTGAACTGAAGTACAGATTTAAATTTTTAATAAATCACCATAAATAAATATATGAATAAATGATTTATTTTTTTTTGCAACACAAATCCATCTCTTTATTCACCCAAGTTAAGTCTGACTGGTGACTTGCTTAATAATGGATAAAGCAGTAAATAAGATACACACTTGGTGTCGGTCCTCAACCTAAGCTCAAGCGCCACTCTTCACCATAACGGTATCCCCCAAAACACCAACATAACAAAACACTGAACACTAACAAGTTTCCCCCTTTGCATTCATGTTGCAAAAACACATAAAATAACACGTAATCTTAACATTTACTTTTCCTATCCAGTTCCATGCAAAGCATGCTGGGAACAAGAAATCCCCTGCCCAATTTGAGTTTACCAAACAAAAACAATTAAACTCAAAACAATAAAACAGTTCAGGTGACTTATAAGGTGTCAGTTTCGTGAACTCAAAAGAAAGAGAAAGTTCTAAATGCTGATTGAAATGTAACTATTTGAACTCATTTGAATGATTGAATTGAACTCAATACATTTAATTACTTTGGGCATCGGGGTTTGCAGTGTGTGATGTCACAATGTGGGTGTTCTGTGCCCCCTTTGGTCAAGTTGGATCCTATTAGCACAATCTCAGTTCTCCATATGCATGTGCAACTGAAGAACACGTGTCTATGCATTTCTATGGAGTCTGAAATTGTGAAGTTCATCTAACGACTGACCTAGAATCAGTTATTATCTTCATTATATAAGCTGTGCTGGTGTTCGATCTTCATTTGAGTCAATTAACATAATTAAGTAGAAACAACAACATATACTAAACAAACAGACAAAATTCCTCCGTTAATGTTACAACTGTAAAGTTGTAACACATTTCAAGTGGGCTTGAACCCCAGACCTTTCGGTCAGTAACCCAGAGCCTTATCCGCTGAGCCACCACTGGCCCTTAACTGGCCCGCATTTTTAGTTTCCACCGTGAAAGAAAGGCATAAATGTTGCAAAATCAATACGCTTTCAAAAAACACATTAGTGTTTATGTTTATGTGTGAATGTTTATTTCACTCAAGATGGCAAGGAGCATTGCTGGATGTTACTTTGGTAAATGCCTAGCAACCAGATGTGTTACCCTAGCAACCAAGTAACAAATCAAATATCTCTGCACAGGAAAATCATAGAGACTTCCTGGTTGACTTATTTCACTCAGGATGGCAAGTTGCATTGGTGGCTGTCACCTTGGTAACTGCCTATCAACCAGATGGGTTACCCTAGCAACCATGGAACAACACCAATATCTCTACACCAGAACATCCTACTGTCATGGGGGTGGCCTCTTTCAACTTTGGGTAGCAGGTGGGACATTGTGGTAAGAAATTTTGCCACGTCAAGCACCACTCACTTTTTCTTCAGGAAATGTACCTATCTAGAAGATATTCCTGTCATCTGTTTCCCATGGACTACACTTCCCATAATTCCCTGCCCTCATCTCTGCCAGCTGTATTCCACTATCCTCACCTGTGTTTCATTTACTATTAGTCTTTGTGTATTTAATGCCCTGTTGTTTGCTCATTCCTTGTCCGTTGTTGCATGTGTTTAGACCTCCTGTGTGAAAGACCAGTGGCCTTCGTGGAGGTATCCCATTGTGGATGTATCCCATTGTGGATGTATCCCATTGTGGATGTTTCGCCGCACCTAGATCCAGCACTTGTGACTTCCTTCCAAACATTACATAAATAAATACAATTAAATAGTGTGTTTACGGTGTCTATGAAAGAGAGACGTACCTGGTTGCAAGTACAGATGTCGACGCCCCCCTTCAGAAACTCCAGCACCTTGTCAATATTTCCAGCTCTTGCTGCTCGAAGGAAACTGGTGTTGCTGTCCGACTAGAAGAAACAGAAAAATGACATCATTAGTACGGGTGAATGTCTCTGCATGTGACTTGATTCAAATACACACTGGGCTCAATACTGTAGTAATGTACTGAAATTGTCCACTAAAAACCCCCTCTATGTTTAATTATGGTTATGAACTTAAAATAACATTCCCTCAGTAAAACTGAACGTTTGATTTTAGAGGTAGATTTTGGAGGATTATGTTTGGTCCACATTAGCAA
>JAVLUX010000002.1:8250000-8262500 GCA_032164185.1 Moxostoma hubbsi | reverse complement strand
ATGGATTAAATAGATATTAAAGTCATCATTAAATCGGAATTGACCCACATGCTTGGTGTTACTGTGCACGGCTGATGAACGCTTTTACATTTTTTGCCATTTTTAAAATCTCATTTTGAAGTCAGATGATAATCTTTAATATTATGGGAGACCCAGGCCCACCCCCCGGCCCACCCGTGACTACGCCCCTGCCTTACCCAGACTGTGATGACTCTCTTTTCACCTTATTTAGCAGCGTAAATCTCGCATAAAAGCATTAGTGTACATTTATAACATTATACTCTGTTTTATATTGTCCTGGAATAAGTTTTTAAAAAACTAGTTACCACTGATCAGTGGTGTTTATAATACAGCTCTGTGGGAGTGACAGTGAATTGCCATCTTTCTCTCTCGTGACTGCTGTAATCCATCTCTCTCTCTCTATTTATGTCCTCATTAGCAGTCAGGAAAATTAAAAGGGGATTTTTCAGCCTAGTCTCATGGACATTTTGTGACTGTGTGAGTTTGAATCCAGGGTGTGCTGAGTGACTCCAGTCAGGTCTCCTAAGCAACCAAATTGGCCCGGTTGCTAGGGAGGGTAGAGTCACATGGGGTAACCTCCTCATGGTCACTATAATGGGGTTCACTCTCGGTGGGGAACGTGGTGAGTTGTGCGTGGATGCCGCGGAGAATAGCGCGTGTGGAGGCTTCATGCCATTTCTCCATGGTAACGTGCTCAACAAGCCACGTGATAAGATGCGTGGAGGAAACAGAGATTCGTCCTCCACCACCCGGATTGAGGCGAGTCACTACGCCGACACAAGGACTTAGAGCGCATTGGGAATTGGGCATTCCAAATTGGGGAGAGAAAGAGGGAAAAAAGAGAGTCAAAATTAATTTTTGTGGTAATCAACATACCAGCCAAACCTGACCTGATCCCTAAATCAGTAGTTCTCAACTTTTTGACTCCAAGGCCCCCCCCCCCCATTGTCAGAGAAAATATTGAAATGCCCACAATGTATGCTATTAGATATTCATATTATAAGATATATCTATTATAAGGTATTTCCTCAGATACCTCTACTGTAATGATGACAAAGCATGTTTGTCAAAGGTTTTTAATGACCTGTGTAATATGCGTTTGTTGATCAATTATGTTAAATAAGTCAATGCGAACTGGCGTTCAAAGCTCATTTAACCTCCTGTTTTATTTCGGAGTGAATCAGGATATTCAATGAGAAAAAAAGAAATGTAAGGCGGAATTTGTTTTTCGAAATGAGGAATTGATTGGATCGTGACAAGTGGGTGTTACAAAACAAAATGGAGATGGGTTTTTTTAAACTGTAAATCTCCACTTTCACTTTCACTTTCAGATGCAAAAGTGAAAGTAAAAGCGGAGATTTAGAGTATAAAAAAAGGACTTCAATTTGTATCTGTTTCTCACCCACACCTATTATATTGCTTCTGAAGACATGGATTATAACCACTGGAGTTTTATGGATTACTTCTATATTTCCTTTATGTGATTTTAGGAGCTACAAAGGTCTGGTCACCATTCACTTGCATTGTATGGACCTACAGAGCTGAGATATTCTTATAAAAATCTTAATTTGTGTTCTGCTGAAGAAAGAAAGTCACAAACATCTGGGATGGCATGAGGGCGAGTAAATGATGAGATAATCTTCATTTTTGGGTGTACTGTCCCTTTAAAAACAAGAGGAATAGCTGATGAAACATTACAAAGACAAACAATTTTTTTATTTGGAAAAAATTGCACAGATTTAATGTTCACAATACAACCTTGAATATTTGTTAAGAAAGTCAATTTTGAATTTGTGTGTGCTTTAACTGGTACATGAATGCAAAATGCTGACAAAAGTGTTAATTGATTGTATTGATGAATGTATTGATTTAATCTACTTGATCAATGATACAGTTCAGTTGCCACTCCTCCTCATCCTTTGAGTTCTCATTCCGTGTGTGTGTGTGTGTGTGTGTGTGTGTGAGATGTGTTTACCAAGTTCTCTTTCAGCTGACATTTTGTGAGCTCAAGATAGAACCTAACATTCCTTAAACAATGCACAGACTGTTTTGCCCAAAATATTTCTCATTCAGTTAAATATTTTAGCTTTGGAATAACACAAAGCCCATTCAAAAGACTCCATCATTGCAGCCATCCACAAACCAAACCATTTGAAAGTTCCAGTTTTAGTGTTAAAGACCGACCCAGACTGCTAGCATAATCAAAATACAATGTACTGAATTGAGTCTGTGGTGTTATCGACACTGTGGAAAGAGAGGACTCACAGGGCTCCGGACTAACATTTGAGAGCGCTAGCACCGGTGTCATGAGTACTACAGTTGATCGCACAGGGGGTGGGTTTCCAAGCGAGAAGCAATGCAATACTGTGATATTCATACACTAAAATGATTATAAATAACAATAAAAGCAGATGTTACAATAGTAACCAGTATCAGTAGCCTTGCCCTAACACCGCCTATGCTGTTGTATATCGAGCTCTTGATGGTTCAGCCAACAAAATACTGAAAATATTTGTTTCTAAAATTTCCAGGAGACAAATGACTCTGAAACAACCTATTAAACAGACTGTACAACTATCCCTCATTGCCTTATTTTCATTTAGGTCAAATTAAATGTCTTTTACCCTGATTAAAGTTCACTCAATAGGGTAGATCAATCTGCCAAAGATATATATATATATATATATATATATAGATATATATATATATATATATATAGATATATATATATATATATATATATATATATATATAGAAAGAGAGAGAGAGAGAGAGAGAGAGATAGAGAGAGAGAGAGAGCGAGAGAGTATATATATATATATATATATATATATATAGAAAGAGAGAGAGATAGATAGCAAGATAGAGAGAGTGTATGTATGTGTGTGTATATATATATATATATATATATATATATATATATATATATATATACACACACTGTAAATATTATATACATTAGCTAATTTATTTAGCTTGCTTCAGTTTCCCCTGGTTGGGAAAACATGGGTTAGTTAGCCTTACTTACTCATAGTGTGGCACTATTTACTATGGATTAAGACCGACACCACGGCATGTGGGTAGAGGTGACATATTCGCTCTAAGCATCATGAACTATAGATGAAATGTCTCAAAACGGCCCATTCCAACAGCGAATGTACAGCTTTCCCCCTTAATATTGACTATAACCTCCACTGACCGAGCATCAAGCTCATTTCCTGCCAGAGTATTGTACTTTAATTCTGCGCTTGCTTCAGACAAACTGAAGGACGTAATCTTTTGGTCTGGACAGACAGCTGACCACTATAATCTGTGGTAAACATATGGCTGGGGGGAGTGGGCGAAGGGTGCTAGAACAACAGCTACAGCTGCTCACTGCCACTTCATAGCATAAAAGTAAAGAACTTGTAAGGTTATTACAGACATATAACCTAAACGTTGCATAAAATGTGAAGTTTGTAATTATACGTTTGATGGAGATGTCAACGCAAGGCTGGCCAACCCATTAGGTGACATATGCGACGTACAGCTTCAGGGGTGCCAATTGTGGTTGTCAGGTCGTGATTTTACACACCCGGCCCCGTTTCAGGCTAATCAAGCCTCCGAGAGGGATAAATGCTCTCTCTATCCCGCACCACCATCCGCAGTCGATATTAAGGGTCTCGCCTAGGGTGCCAAATAGGGCAGGACCGGCAGTGTGTCAACGCTTTGTACAAATAGGAAACTATCAATCATGGTAATTCCGACATGGCGTAAACACACTATAAACATCAGCACTCTTGGAACATCGCATGTCCAGTCAGATTAAATGACCGAAACTAACTGTATAATAAGAGACGTAATGGTTTTCTGCAATGTCATCACGTCCACATACACATCAATCTCCCTTAAACATTATATGCATGACCTTGATCCTTCAAAGTCATTTCATCTACGGTACAAAAGTGCATTGAGAAAGTGCAACTCGACAAAATATTTAAGCAATTCGAATATGTGCAATACTTGCGCAATAAAGACTAAAACCAGGATTCAAGGTGTCACGTCCAGCCAATGGCTATGCATTGCAGTGCACCGAGGTATGTGTGTGTATATCCATATTGTGTTTGTAACACTAGTTTATCTATTACAGCTGGAGTTGCATGTCTGTTCGACATGTCTAGTTTATTTGCTTGTGTGGTTCTAGCACACATGGACTTGATATGGGGTGCTGGGATTATAGTGTGTGTGTAAATGATTGTATGTCCTTCACTGCAGGCTTGAAGGCGCGTCTGCCTGCCTGTCCAGTACCGAATGGTGTGTGTGTGTGTGTGTGTGTGTGTGTGTGTGTGTTGCACGCAGATGGACGTGGACTCGGGCTGTTTTGGTCGATTTGTTTCTTTGTATTTTTGCTATCCTCTACTGGTCCCAGTGAGTCACTTTAGTGTCATATTTTAATTATTGCCTTTTCGCGTGTCTAATTTGGCTATTTATTGTGTTTAGGAAGTGCTGCGGCCTGCCCCGGGGAAGCTGACGGCCCCTTTGTTTCACAGTTGGACGTGATTAGTTGATCTCTGATTAGTTATACTGGTTTGCTGACCTGTGTAACTGGTGTGATGGGCCTATCTGGGTGAAGTTTGCTTCCGTGGAGGTCGGCCCAAGCCCTCTTTTAGCTGTTTTTAAACTAATAAAGTATTGACTCGGTTTTTTAGTATGTAAAAGCTAATTGTTTGTATGCGATGTGACCCAGTTTATGTTTCTTTTACCTTGACGAAAACAATATTTATGTTTCTGGGCCCAGCGCAGACTCCTTTTTCCTGGGTATAACGAACCGGTGCCCTTACTGAGGGTCTGGTTTCAAGTAAGGCTTAATTCCTGGGGTGAAAGTCCCAAGGTGGCATAGTCGAACTCTCTCTTCTCAATTAAAACCTCAATTAGTCACAGTACTCCACCCTCCGCTCTGCTACACAAATTGACCATTTTTAGAAAGCTTGAAAAATGGAAATTAGTCACACAGCTTGCTTCTGAGTTGCTTCTGCATCTCTAAGCGACTATGACATGTCCTTTCTCTTTGCAATAGCTAAAAAACACTGGTGTGTAACAATGTAAACGTCCAAAAATGCATGGCCCTGTGCAGCATAAATGCATGGAGAACAATCGTTACCAGATACTGTGTGTGTGAGAATACTGGAAACAAACACAAGTGCTGATTCAGAAAGATGGTGCAAAACAACAGAAATGCAGAAAGATTAACCCTCTGATGCATGAACCCAAGGTTCTTGGTGCATCACCAATTTCGTCAGCCATGTTGACTTCATGCTGTCATAAATAAACCACAGATTGACATATAAAGAGATCAGTTGCATTGAATTATGTGCAAGGGTAAACGGTAATCACTCATGGTGGTTTGGATGCAATATCACACCCTAAATGGTTAAAAATGGCTTTTGAACACCATGCACCAGAGGGTTAAAGTGAATACAAACTACAGGCTTTGTCCACTGTAGGCACAGAGGTGGGACAGACATGAAGCTGCCTGCATCGTATTCAATGTATTAAAAACGATACACATCACAACACTGAAATATCTGAGAGCATCGATGTACACAGGTGCAACGAAAACACAATGATGAAGCTAATGAAGTGTCCTCCTTTATCAGGCAGGTGCTTCTTGAGCCGGACGGGAATGTTGATGGATGGATGATGGATAAGTGGAGACGAGGGTGGAGGAGTTTTAGGGCTACCGGTGTCCCTGGAGCTCCGGTGGAAGTAAGGTGAGATGGAGAAATCCGGCGCCTTGATTACCTTACGCCTGCGCTCGGCTCTTTCTCGCGAGCGCCTCCTTTTCTCGCGGGCTTTCTCCAAAGCCTTCAGGTCGGGAGCTTGCTCCATCTCCACCCGGGCCTTTTTGATGCTCGCTGCAGCGTGCGCCATAGTCCCTCAATAGTAGCACACAAGCAGGAGTTGAGGATGGAATGACGCTGGCAATGAAGGAACAAGTCTAAGGTGACTTTCAAGCCCGAGGCCGGACAAGCGACGGCCCGCTGTCACAGCTCTGAAACAACGCAGGGAGGTAAAGAGAGAGAAAACAGGAGACGAGAGACAAGCAGTGATGCTCGACTCCTCCCACGACGGGTGTTATGAGACTCGCTGCAGCACAGCCGCATCCATGTCCTCTCTGCTCTCTGGAAAACAGCATTTAAGGTACGGATGTGCGAGTGAGGGAGCTAGGAAAGGGGTGGGGAGTTGGGAGATGTATAAGCGTAAATAATATGAACAGAAAGCAGCAAGTGGGACAGACCCCACCCCCCCCCCCCCCCCCACCCCATGTGTTGACAATCCAGCGTTAGCCGCTTAGCTTTGGATTGTGTCACAATCAGTCATTAGAAAACACGGCTTCCCCGACCAATCCTGTTTTTCCGTGGTCTCTAGGCAGGATGGAGGGGGACTCAAGGGTGTGGTTTGCGTACCGTACCGCTCACTGTTGCTTAAGAGGAGAAAATGGATGCAGCCATACGAGGAAAACCAAGAGGGGGAGATGAAAGATTGAAGACACCTCTCTCCTATCCCGCGGAATTCCCACATCCCCCTCCCAACCTGCAGAGGAGAACATGGTGCAGTCTGCCTCTGTGTGTGTGTGTGTGTGTGTGTGTGTGTGTGTGTGTGTGATGCTAGCTGTATCTCATTTCACACTAGCAAGCATACATGGCATGCTCCTTTGCTTGGCACATCCTTGAGATAACCGTGTATTGTGTAAGAACACTATCTGTGGCAGGGCAGTGCACAGTTTGGTCAGTTTTAATATCCCATCAAAAATCAACCCAATGCGGATGGCTGTTCCACCATAAATCCTTTATCCTGGTGCCATCTGCTGGTTCACCACTGCTATCTACTCATGGCTCACAATGATGGTGCATCAATATGTTCATTACATACACTGTATTAACTGATAGAATTGACACATACATTTCAACAACGTCATTTCCAGATCATTAATTATCATTACAGTTAGCAGTGGTGCTGATGCTCAGGTGATCTTTTTTTAAAGGGACAGTACACCCAAAAATGAAACATCGCTCATCATTTACTCACTCTCATGCCATCCCAGATGTGTGACTTTCTTACTTCTGCACAACACAAATTAAGATTTTTAGAAGAATATTTCAGCTCTGTTGGTCCCGTACAATGCAAGTGAATGGTGACCAAAACTTTGAAGCTCCAAAAAGCACATAAAGGCAGCATAAAAGTAACCTATACGACTCTAGTGGTTCAATCCATGTCTCCTGAAGCTATGTCATTTATTTTGGGTGAGAACAGGCTAAAATGTAACTTCTTTTTCACTATAAAACTTGACATCTGTGGTCTCATTGGTGATCATGATTTCAAGCTTGATTACACTTCCTAGTGTAATCCCGTCTAGCAGTCTGCACGTGCATCAAGCACATGGAAGCATAATCGAGCTTGAAATTATGATCGTGCCTAGAGAATGCAATGGAAAGATGTACTGTGTGAAAGGAGTTATGTTTTGGTTTGTTTTCACCTAAAACAGACTGGATCTCTTCTGAAGACTGGCCCCAAAATGAGCCTCGATTCTCCCAAGGTTATTCTGTTCCATTAACATCTTACGTCAACAGACGTTTCTTTTTCGTCATCTTTTCCTTGCCACAGTCATATTTGGCTTTCTCACTAGGGGTCTAAATACACATATTATTTACTTATTAAGGCAACAATCACAATTTTATCATATTGCACAATGATGACATTAGAGCTGTATTTTCTGTTATAGCATAATTTCCTGTAAATCTGCTTTCGAAAGCACGATATCTGTTGTGAAAAGCGCTATACAAATAAAAATGACGACTTGATTGAACCACTGGAGTCCTTTTGATTTGTTATATGCTGCATTTATGTGCTTTTTGGAGCTTCAAAGTTTTGGTCACCGTTCACTTGCATTGTATGGACCTACAGAGTTGCGATAATCTTTTAAAATATTATTTTGTGTTCTACGGTAGAAAGGAAGTCACACACATCTGGGACGGCATGAGGGTGAGTAAATGATGAGTGAATTGTTATTTTTGTGAGAACAAAATGTGTGTAACTGTTCTGTACTATACCTGAAAAATTGCTGTTAACTAAAAACACTAAAAACACTTAAGGGACCTGCATTTAGTCTTAAAAATGATGCATACCAGAGCACAGAGAAGGTGACAGATCTAGAAGTGTGTGTTAGTGTGTGTTGGAGTATACTTATTGTATATAGTATATTTGAGTGTTTATGAGTGTGTCAGTAGGCCGATGGGGGTGACTCCCAGATTACACTAGTGATGCCATCTGTTTGGATGCTAACACACACGGAAATCCTGTTCAGAGCTAAACGCAACCTCACACGTATTACTGCCAAACAACACAACATTTGGAATGTCATGATGATCGGCCAACATGGCATTTTACTCTTCACTTCTAATGCATTCTGACTGTCATCTTTGCCTGCATGCAGCTTTGAATGAAAACGTAATGCTGGGTAGCAAAACATAGTTGTTACGATTATCAGTGGAAGAAATCTAGACCCTAGTGCAATTCATTCTAGTTGTGAGTCCCAAGAGCCAAACACACACACACGATGTACGCTGCCATGTCCGGGCCTGTGCTCTTGAGTCCAATTATTCTGTGATCCATAAAGTTCAGAGATGAACTGCTGTTCAGTTATACAGTGTGTGTGTGTGTGTGTGTGTGTGTGTGTGTGTGTGCGCGCATGTACAGTAACTGTTAGAGGGAGAAGAAACAAAAGATAAAACAGCTAGAAAAGACGTGCAGAGAAACTTTAGTTTTTACCATATTCTCTCATTGTTTACTCATACCATCCAAGATCTGTATGACTTTCTTTCTTCTGCACAGTGGCAGAGCTAGGGGGTGGCCCGGGATGGCCGTGGCCACCATGGACCGAAGCCTGGCCACCCCACTCGCAATTGCTGTTTTAGTCATTTTTGGCACAATTTAGTTCTTAAGAGGTGAAATCATCTCTGTACAAATGTACAGAATTAACATGCGCACACCAAGGTTGCCAAACCTCTCCATCCCGGGAGTCATTGTATCCAAATATCTAGGCAAAGTTATATTACTGGGAGGAGGTAATTAATAGTCAATTAATAGTGACAATGTGCAGAAAACTTACATAAAGCCATTTATGACAGAGATCCTGATAAAAGGTGAAATGAGCGGTATCGGCCAATCAGGTGACAAGAAGATCTGTGATCGGCATCGGCTGTAAAACTCTTGATCGGAGCATCCCTAGTAAAACCCCCTCCGAACACCTTAACATTCACATAGCAACATACTAAAACCACTCAGGACATCTAGCCACATAGCAACACAATAAAGAATGTCCCTCAGGACATAGCATCCACATAGCAACGCATTAAAACCACTCAGGATACCTTAGCAACCACGTAGCAATGGACTAAAACATTTAGAATACCTTAGCAACCACACACTTTAGCAATGCACTAAAATCATTCAGAACACCTTAGCAACCACATACTGTAACAATGCACCAGAAATATTCAGAACACCGGCTTAGATGACACATAGCAACGCACTAAAAACCACTCGGGATACATTAGCAACCACGTAGCAATGCACTAAAACATTTAGAATACCTTAGCAACCACACACTGTAGCAATGCACTAAAACATTCAGAACGACTTAGCAACCAAATACTGTAACAATGCACCAAAAACATTCAGAACACCTTAGCAACCACATACTGTAACAATGCACCAGAAATATTCAGAACACCGGCTTAGAAGACACATAGCAACGCACTAAAAACCACTCGGGATACATTAGCAACCACGTAGCAATGCACTAAAACATTTAGAATACCTTAGCAACCACACACTGTAGCAATGCACTAAAACATTCAGAACGACTTAGCAACCACATACTGTAACAATGCACCAAAAACATTCAGAACACCTTAGTAGACACATAGCAACGCACTAAAAACCACTCGGGATACATTAGCAACCACATAGCAATGCACTAAAACATTTAGAATACCTTAGCAACCACACACTGTAGCAATGCACTAAAACATTCAGAATGCCTTAACAACCACAAAATGTACCAATGCACCAAAAACATTCAGAACACCTTAGCAATCACATACTCTAACAATGCACCAAAAACATTCAGAACACCTTAGTAGACACATAGCAATGAACTAAAAATCACTCGGAATACCTTAGTAACCACGTAGCAAAACATCAGAACACCTTAGCAACCACATACTGTAACAATGCACTAAAAACTTTCAGAACACCTCAGTAGACACATAGCAACGCACTAAATATCACTCGGATACCTTAGCAACCACGTAGCAATGCACTAAAACATTCAGAATACCTTAACAACCACACACTGTAGCAATGCACTAAAACATTCAGAATGCCTTAGCAACCACATACTGTAACAACGTACTAAAACATTCAGAACACCTTAGTAGACACATAGCAACGCACTAAATATCACACGGATACCTTAGCAACCACGTAGCAATGCCCTAAAACATTCAGAACACCTTAGTAGACACATAGCAACACACTAAATATCACACGGATACCTTAGCAACCACGTAGCAATGCACTAAAACATTCAGAACACCTTAGTAGACACATAGCAACGCACTAAATATCACACGGATACCTTAGCAACCACGTAGCAATGCACTAAAACATTCAGAATACCTTAGTAGACACATAGCAACACACTAAATATCACACGGATACCTTAGCAACCACGTAGCAATGCACTAAAACATTCAGAATACCTTAACAACCACACACTGTAGCAATGCACTAAATATCACTCGGATACCTTAGCAACCACGTAGCAATGCACTAAAACATTCAGAATACCTTAACAACCACACACTGTAGCAATGCACTAAATATCACACGGATACCTTAGCAACCACGTAGCAATGCACTAAAACATTCAGAATACCTTAGTAGACACATAGCAACACACTAAATATCACACGGATACCTTAGCAACCACGTAGCAATGCACTAAAACATTCAGAATACCTTAACAACCACACACTGTAGCAATGCACTAAATATCACTCGGATACCTTAGCAACCACGTAGCAATGCACTAAAACATTCAGAATACCTTAACAACCACACACTGTAGCAATGCACTAAATATCACACGGATACCTTAGCAACCACGTAGCAACGCACTAAAACATTCAGAATACCTTAACAACCACACACTGTAGCAATGCACTAAATATCACACGGATACCTTAGCAACCACGTAGCAACGCACTAAATATCGCACGGATCCCTTAGCAACCACATAGCAATGCACTAAAACATTCAGAATACCTTAACAACCACACACTGTAGCAATGCACTAAAACATTCAGAACACCTTAGTAGACACATAGCAACACACTAAATATCACTCAGATACCTTAGCAACCACGTAGCAATGTACTAAAACATTCAGAATGCCTTAGCAACCACATACTGTAGCAATGCACTAAAACATTCAGAACGACTTAGTAGATGACATACTGTAACAATGCACCAAAAACAATCAAAATAACTTAGAAACCACATAGCAACGCACTAAAAACCACTAAGATCACCATAGTAATGACAAAACAATGCAATAAAATAAGTGAGTGTAAAAATTCCATTTAAACAACTCTACAGCTCAATGAATGCATGCATTTTAACTGAAGAATACATTTAAGTGCTTTTCTAAGATTATAAGCTTCACATTTCTGCCATTAAACAATCCAAAATGTGTTCCCATTGTAAGTGATTCACTGTAACCTCAATGCTGGTCCACCCTGTTACATCATGCTTTTGTCATCATCGTATATTGATGTTGTGAATGTAGTGTAGTGATACACTAGATGTAGTGATATTAAATGTCCTGGTGGACAGAATTCCAAGAACGCAAGTGAAATATTTGGTCAGAATTGTTAGGTTATCCGAGCCTGAGCTTGTCCAGTGTGTTTTTCCGATAGACAAACATGTTCCCCCACTGATAGGATGAAAAATCATTTAGTTTAAGGAATAAGGTCTTTCAACAAACTTGCTCAGTCCAAAAGGCACCAAACTGTAGGAATGACCCACCCCCCTTTGATCTGACTCCCAAATCAAAGCCTAACCATCAGTAGAGTAAAAATACAATGTTAGAGGGAACAATGCAACTTCTGAATCTGATTATGCATGCTTGATTGCTTCCTGGTTTCAGCACGAGATCCAAACCCAGATCTCCCACGCTGCTGACACAAAGCACTACTGGTCACGCCAGGAAGGTAAACATGCTTGAGCTGATTAAAGAATGTCTTATAGGAGATGCCGCGTGTTGATGAGTCGGCATAATGTGGCCGATGACTGGGTAGCGAAACTCTCGGAAACAACATGCCGACTTCCCATGTGATCATGTTGTCAGGACACCTGGGCAACCTCGTACTGTA
>JAVLUX010000002.1:8167500-8247500 GCA_032164185.1 Moxostoma hubbsi | reverse complement strand
TTTTAATGGCACTTATTAAGCATTTGGGCACTGAAGACAGGTTTGTTAAGTTTAGAAAGTGAAATTGTCCCTCAATCATCCATTATATATGTCTTTAGCTGCACAATAGTTTGGGGTCTTCGTTGTTGTATGGGGTGCTCTATAATGCCCCACACATTCTCGACTGGAGACTAGCACCCACACTATCTGCCCACACAGCCATGCACGTGAAATCTGGGCAGTATGTGGTTTGAAGTTGTCCTGCTGGAAAATCTCGGGATGTCCCTGGAAAAGATGGTGCTAGATGGCAGTAAATTCTGCTCCAATATTTCAACATATCTGTCTGCATTCATGGTGTTCACACAGATGTGAGTTACCCATGCCATGGGCACTGACACACCCCTGGCCCATACAGACACTGGCTCTTGGACCTGATGCTGAGAACAGCTTGGATGGTCCTTTTCCTCTTTGACCTGGATAACAAAAATGTTTTGAAATGTGGACTCTTCAGACCAAAAAACGCAGTTCCACTGTTCCACTTTCCATCTCAGATGAGAGCGAGCCCAGGGAAGTCGGCAGCGCTTCTGGACAGTGATGATGTACGGCTTCTCCTTTGCATAGTAAAGTCTTAACTCGTGCCTGTGGATGCAGCGACGAATGATGTTGAGTGACAAAGGTTTACTAAAGTAATCCCAAACCCATGTTCATGATATCCATCACAGATGAATGCCATTTTTTAAGACAGGTTTTTATCTTGCCCTTTATGCACATAGATTTGACCATGTTCCTTGAATCTTTTAACTATATTGTGCACTGCAGAGGGTGAAATGCCCCAAATCCTTCCTATTTGTCTTTGGGGAACATTGGTCTATGAGTGCTGGATTATGTGCTGAAGCATCAGTTGGCAAATTGACAAATCTCGAATGATCATTGCTCACAGGACTAGGCTGTTGGAGGCTCCCTATACACAATGACATGATTGCCTCACCTGTTTAACATCACGTGTTTCCCATCGCCTTGTTATTTCAACTCATCAAATTGTTATTAGGCTTAAATGGCCCCTGTCTTTTTTGGAGTGTGTTGCGATCATCTGATTTGAAATTCCTGTACATTTTCAAAAAACATTGAAATTCACAAGGTAAAACATCATATAATGTTAATTTGTAGTGCTTTAAATATAGCAAAGGCTGAATATAACTTACAAATCAATCCTTTTTGATTTTATTAGCATTTTTCGTTGGGGTTGGAGTTGTATGAAACCAACATGAATACAAAGATGATATTTTTAAGAACTCTGCACATGCAAGTAGAATAAAAAAACGTATTTTAATCTCCAGATCTTTACTAATCATTGACCCAGACATACAAAATCTATAATACCAAGTTACAATACCTTTCCCTGTAAAACAAACATATTGTATATTTGATCAAGCTTAACAGCGCCTACCATTATTCACAAAGGACATCATATGATGTCATATAAAGATTTAATTGTGTTCATTTTTCTATTGGAATAAAGCGCAGCACTACAATGGATGTGACATCACAGCCTGTGAGTTTATTAAGGTCTCTAAAGGGAGTCCATTTCAAATCGCTGTGGGCCAAAGTAATACAATTGCTATTTAGAGATCCCACTAGCTGGTGTCATTTTGCAAACTTGAAACAAAATCGATACGAGCCCATGGGACAGTGAGCTGCTGAGTGGAGCAGAGCCTTGTGCATCTCTGTTGAGTTTGTGTCCATTCCAACTTGCTATGTTGGAGATCAGAATCAGAATGAGCTTTATTGCCAAGTGTTCTCACGTACACAAATATTAGTTTTTTTTGGTGATAGGAGAAACAAGTGCACACAGGACATTACAGTGACACACAAGGTATAAATAAAACAAGGTAAGAGTATATATAGACATACAAATAATATGACATGTAACAGAATGGTGTATCGCCTGAGGGTAAAAACTGTTCTTGTGCCTGGATGTCCTGGTGCTCAGTGCTCTTTAGCACTAGCCAGAGGGCAACGGTTCAAAGAGGGAGTGGGCAGAGCTTGCGGTGTCCAGAGTGATTCTACCTGGAGACATAAAGGTCTTGAAGGGTGGGCAGGGGGGCACCAATAATCTTCTCAGCATTCCTGACTGTCCGCTGTAGCTTCCTTCTGTCTGATTTGGTGGCTGGTCCAAGCCAGACAGTTATAGATGTACACAGGACAGACTCAATGATGGCGAGTAGAACTGTGACAGCAGCTCCAGTGGCAGGTTGAACTTCCTCAGCTGGTGAAGGAAGCACAACCTCTGCTGAGCCTACTTCACAATTGAGTCTATATGGGTGTCCCAATTCAGGTCCTGAGGGATGGTTGAGCCCAGCAACCTGAATGACTCCACTGCTGCCACAGTGCTGTTCAGGATGATGAGGGGGGGGGGGGGGGGGGGGTGATAGTGGAGATGTCAGTGGAGTCCACTATCATCTCCGCTGTTTTGAGCATGTTCACCTCAAGGTGTTGTTGTGACCGCACCGGACAGCCAGCTGATCAACCTCTCATCCGTATGCAGACTTGTCACCATTGCGGATGAAGCTGATGACAGTGGTGTCATCTGGAAACTTCAGGAGTTTGACAGTTGGGTCTTTTGCAGTGCGGTCATTTGTGTACAGGGAGAAGAGCAGTGGAGAGGGAACGCATCCCTGAGGAGCACAAGTGCTAATAGTGAAGGTCCCAGATGTATCCCCAGATTCACTATCTGTCAGCAAGCAGATGATCCATCGACAGATTGGGGTGGGTACAGAGAGCTGGGTCAGTTTGGTTGAGAGAAGATCCGGCATGGTTGTATTGAAGGCTGAACTGAAGTTCAAAAATAGGAGGTGGTGTGGCGTAGTGGCTAGAGCACAGGGCTGCTAAACAGAAGGTCGCTGGTTTGAACCCCACAGCCACCACCATTGTGCCCTTGAGCAAGACACTTAACTCCATGTTGCTCCGGGTGGATTGTCTCTGTAATAAGTGCACTGTAAGTCCCTTTGGATAAAAGCGTCTGCCAAATGCATAAATGTAAATGTAAAAATAGGATCCTTGCATAAGTCCCAGGTCTGTTGAGGTGTTGCAGGACATAATGCAGCCCCATATTGACAGCAACTTCCACAGACCTCAGTAAGCAAACAAGGGGGTCCAGCAGGGGTCCATTGATATCCTTTGCGTAGGACAAAATCACTTCATGACCACAGACGTGAGAGTGACATGTCTGTAGTCATTAAGTCCTGTGATTTTGGGTTTTTTGTTGAGCAGAATGATGGTGCAGGGAACTTGCTTGGTGCAGTAGATCACTGGATCACTGCTCCTGTGATCTACTGAAGATCTGTGTGAAGATGGGGGCCAGTTGGTCAGCGCAGACTTTCAGACAGGCAGGTGAAACACCATCTAGGCCTGAAGCTTTTGTTTCCGAAAGACCAGGCATGCATCCTCCTCACAGATCATAAGTGAAGATTGAGTAACAGGAGGATGGAGGAGGGGGGGTTCCAGGAGGTGTTGAAGAGTGGGGGAGGGTGTGAGACCAGGCTTTTCAAACCTTCAGTAAAACACATTCAGTTCATCAGCCATTAGTTGACTCTCTACAGAGCGAGGGGGGAGGTGTCTTGTACTCAGTGATTCTTTTTAGGCCTTTCCACACTGGTGCAGGATCGTTGGCTCAAAACTGTTTTTCAGAGTAGCTTCTTTTACCCACTCTGATTTCCTTAGTAAGTGTGTTCCTGGCCTGGTTGTGCAATGCTTTATCCCCACTTCCTGAGTTTTCCTGTAAACCATGGTTTATCATTATTGAATGATAAAACTGTCCTAGAAAGGATGCACATGTCCTCACAGAAACTGATATATGATGTTACAGTGTCTGTGAGCTTGTCCAGGTCTTTGACTGCAGCCTCAAAAACACTCCAGTCGGTGCAGTCAAAGCAGGCTTGTAGCTCCATCTCTGCTCCATTGGTCCATCTCTTTACAGTCCTTACAACATGCTTCACTGATTTTAGTTTCTGCTTGTAGGGCGGGAGAAAATGAACAAGACAGTGATCAGAGAGTCTTAAATCTGCACTTGGTACAGAGCGATATGCATCCTTTACAGTGGTGTAGCAGTGGTCCAATATACTTCTTTTACTGGTGGGGCATGTGATGTGTTTTTTGTATTTTGGCTGTTCATGGATGAGGTTAGCTTTATTAAAATCTCCCAGATTAAAGATAAGTGAGTCCATGTGTTGTTGCTCTGTGTCTGTGATGGGATCAGCCAGCTGTTGCAACACTGCATTCACGCACGCTTGTGGTGGGACATAAATACTGACCAGAATAAGCGAGGAAAACTCCTGCGGTGAGTAGAAAGGCTTACAGTTGATGAATAGCACCTCTAAATTAGGATAGCACATATTCAACTCTGTTACATCTGTACACCAACTTGCATTGATGTAAAAGCATGTTCCACTGCCTCTCGTGTTCCCCGATAACTCCTCAATGCGATCCGCTCTGAACAGCTGAAAGCCTGGCAGATGTAACGCGCCTTCCAGGATGGCTTCACTGAGCAATGAGCAGCGGAGTTAGAAAAGTCCTTATTTGTTTGCATTAGCAGAAGCAGTTTGTCCATTTTGTTGGCGAGGGAGCGGACATTCGCCAGATGAATACTAGGCAGCAGAGTCCTAAAGCCGAGTTGACGAAGCCTCACAAGCACGCCGGCTCGCTTCCCTCGTGTGAGTCTTTTGGATCGCTTGTAGAGCATCACTGTGCCTCCTAATAAGATGTCTAATAAAACACCTGAATAATCAAACACCGGCAAAAAATGATCTGGTGTGCTCTGCCGAATATTCAGCAGTTCATCTCTGGTGAATCAGATCAGGAAAGAGTGACCAAAACCATAACGAAAAACAACCCAAAAGTAACAAAAATGCTAGAGAGCTCCACACCGAAGCAGCCATCTACGGCGCCATCTTTTCCACGTTCATGATATTTTTGCCGTTTAATCTCATGCACATGCAATAAAATGCTTGTTCATTTTTGCACCTAACAAAAATAGTTTGGTTTCAATCTTGCAAACCATAGAAAGGTTTTTCTACAACGTTGGGCAATTACATGTCCCAGAGGTTCAAACAGAGTGAGGGGCCGTTCACACTCAGTGCATTTTTGCATCTGTCTGTGCTGCTTTTTTAAATGTTTTCCAGTGTACAAGGACACATTTAATATGTACAGCCCCTAACTGTCCCCTTGTTGTTATACTAAATCACTAATTAATTGTTCCATTTATTTTTGGGTCAAACAAATCTTGTTGTACCTCTTTACCTCCATAAAGTATTTCTTAAATATCAATTTAGAGGAAAAACAACAAGCATCATTTTATTTGCACAAGCATCAGTTTCTCTTGCTAAAGGTCAAACACTGCTTGTAAACCAATAGTTTCGCATGAACCAATAGTTTCACCCTCTTCACATGAATAATAGATCGACCCGGGAGGGGGCAGATTGGTACATTATTCAATAAGGCCTCCAGCACACCAAGGCAGGGCTCATTAAATGGGGATGTGTTTTCCATATTTTCAATTTCAGGCTGAGATAGTGGTCCTCTTTTTTTCTTTTTCTTTTTTGCATAAGAAATATCAAGAACATGAAGAGAAATATATCTGCCTCGGAGACTTGAGACAGAGAGAAAAACAAATATTTGAGACAATATAAAAAGTGTGTCTGACTTCAGCTCATTACATGTAAATCTTTTAAACCTGATTGGACAAATATCTGTGTAGTGCAGGATGAGTCATCAATATTTTTTGGTCCATTTTCCAGAAGACAAAAAAAGACTACATTTGAAATCTGTATGTCTGCTGAGTGCACACATATATGGAAGACCTCAAAGCTAAAACACATGGAGTCCACCGTTTATCAAACTTGGTGTTGTGCAAAACTCAAAGCCAGTCAAATCCTACCCCAAGAAGTATATGTTTGTATTAAAGCTGAAGTATTATTTCTGCGACACTAGCACCACCGAACGGAATAACAAAAATAAATTGAATTGCTATTGTTCAAAGAGTCAGATAGTAATGCCCCCAACTCACACCATTGGTTGAGTAGCTTTGTTTGGGTGGGTCTAAGTGGGTCGCTCAAAACAAACAGGAATTTTAGAGTGCCGCATAGACACAGTGTTTACAGTTTTCGAGAAAATTGGTTTACTTATAGTTGTGCACATTACGCTAGGATTGAAGAAAGTGTTTGAACACTGAACAAGACATATAAAAGCTTTAATGGCTGTGGCTATTTGCAGTAAGTGGCACGGAGTGGAGGACTGGTGGTGGCGTAGTAGGCTGAAGCACATAACTGGTAATCAGAAGGTTGCTGGTTCGATCCCCACAGCCATCACCATTGTGACCTTGAGCAAGACACTTAACTCCAGGTTGCTCCGGGGGGATTGTCCCTGTAATAAGTGCACTGTAAGTCACTTTGGATAAAAGCGTCTGCCAAATGCATAAATGTAAATGTGCACTCCTTATTAAATATCATTGTGTTTATGAAAGCCTGGTTTATACTTTGGAAGAAGCAGAACTTTTTGGACGAACTAAAGCACCCTAGGCGAACAAAGCCAGCGTTTATACTAAGCCCAGCATCGTTTAAAAATTGGTTGGTGATGTCACAGTGTTTTACATACTGTTCCAGCCATGGACGTAATGCCAATAATGTATGTTTTTCTCTCCGTGGACCACCACATTTAGCGCTGTGTCTCTTCTTTGCTTTATTAAAATTGTCACGGCCCCTTCCACATCTGAAAAACTCCAATATCTCGCTACTCATTTGTCTTGGCCGTTGCTGTCTTTGAAGAGTTTGTGTTGCAAATCATGTAAAAAAATATACTTCTGCACAAACTCTGAGAGACGGGCTTCAAAGTTTAATCCATTTTAACGACCATTGTAACCCAAGTAACAACTCCTCAGCTGGCACACGTGATTGTAAATAAAAAATGTCAAGTCCAAACCACACCCATGATTCGTTTTAACCAATCATCAATGCTCTTCGTCCAGCCGAGCTCTCCTAGGCCAAGAATTTCAGAGATGTGCGTGAACGGGAGGAACCTTACCAAATGAACACATTGGTAGAACATGAACGTCACTGCATGTCGTCATCATCTGTAGGTGAAATAAGCGAAGCTTGTTCGCCCAGTAAGTATAAATGAGCCTTTAGAGTCCCACAGACACAGACAAATGTCATGTGACTAATTATTAGAACTCCTTATAACGGGATATCTACCAGCAGGGGGTAACTGCCAAACCTTGGTCCCCCTGATATCAGCCAGACTGATCTAAAATTGGTCTGTGTCTACTGAAATGCTAAACACTGCCCCCAGTGGCCACAGCAGTAAGTGCAGGGAAGCATATTTTATATGCTGTACCTCCCAACCCAAACACCAAACTAATTACTTCCTAGCTTCAACATGGGATCCAAACTAGGGTCACCCACGCTGGTGATATAACATACTTCCCAGTGGCACATCAGGGCAATGTAAATACACTGGAGCAATGCAAAAATGTCTGATAGGAGCATCAGTGAATCAGTCTTCATGTTGACATATCCAGTAGCGAAGCGTTAAATGATCTAATGAAAAGCAAGACTTGTTACGTGTCATGGAAAGCTGCTGTAGGCTCTATGAAGAGCAAATTCAATGAATGAACACTGTGCAACAGTGAGTTGAAACATTGAGAATCTGTGTGGCATCACTGAACAGATGGCATGAAAAAGACATGAGTGGAGAAACAATGTTCCCCAAACATTAGCTGAATGTTTTCCAGGATCTTGATCAAGGTTTCTAATCCAACACTATCTTCACTGTTTGCGCCTCAATAGCTCTTTTCAGAAGGCCCATAATCGAAGCCTTATTTGACTGTGAATAGAGGATCTGTTTATCATGTTCTCTGTCTCTCTCAACCCCCAAGTCTACAATCTGAACTATCATTCATTTAAATTTGTTTCCACATTTTCACCTACTTTTCCATCTCACATTCCCACAGAAAAGAAACACTGTTCCAAAACCTAGTGAACTGCCTATATAGGCTACATTTTAAGGTAGGCAGCATCATTTCGCTGTCTTCTCACTGACCAGTTTTATGTGTCTCAATATAAAGCGGTACAAAATTCTACCTTTTTTTTCTTTTTTTGCATGTGGTTTATCTGTTGTTAATTTGGTGTCATTTTTACTCTAAATCTCCACTTTAATTTAACAGGCACCACGTGTGACTTTCAGATGTAAAGGTGAAAGTGAAAGTGGAGATTTGGAGTTTTAAAAGATCTGTTTCGCACGCACACCTATCCTATCCCTTCTGAAGACATGGATTAAACCACTGGAGTCTTTTGTGATTACTTTTAGGTTTTCTTTATGTGATTTTAGGAGCTACAAAGGTCTGGTCACCATTCACTTGCATTGTATGGACCTACAGAGCTGAGATATTCTTCTAAAAATCTTCATTTGTGTTATGCAGAAGAAAATAAAGCCATACACCTCTGGGATAGCATGAGGGTGAGTAAATGTTGAGAGCATTTCCATTTTGGGGGGAACTGTCCCTTTAAGTTACTTACAACATGGTGCGCTGACAAGCTCATTATGCAAATGTTCTCTCATTATTACGTGATAAATGTGTTTGTTAACACACTTCTGAATTAACATCCTGAAGAACATAGTGTCAATTAAAACCAGTGATTATATTTGCAGTCGTTTGCTGTAGCTAGTGGAAAAGATATTACTGACTCCACCTTTAATATAAAAGCATGTTCTCAATAAATATGGCCTGTGATCTGTTATCGGGTGTTTGCGAGTGTCACGATACAGTGTTCACTTTGCCTCGTGTTATCTAGGTGGTGGTGGTGGAGAGAGAGAAGGACTTTTGGATGAAGCAGAACGAAAAGTGCAACAATCGGATTATGAAAACAAAAGGTTTGGCTGAAGCTCTGAGTGGTGCCGGATGGTTTAGTGGGTTTGATTGAGTCATAAAAAGCCCCGCGCTATGTTGCTACAGACAAGTATGTCAGTGTTACAACAACAGAGATGAAGAGTAATATGAATGGATGAGTTCATAATGCATGTTTAAACAGTAAATACACATACATTGAACAGAGTGAAAGTAAGAAATAAAGGAGAAAAAGTTAAGTGTGAGAACAGAAAGAGAGAATGAGATTAGAAACAAAGAGAGGTCAATTACAGTTACATTTACATTTACATTTATGCATCTGGCAGACGCTTTTATCCAAAGTGACTTACAGTGCACTTATTACAGGGACAATCCCCCCGGAGCAACCTGGAGTTAAGTGTCTTGCTCAAGGACACAATGGTGGTGGCTGTGGGGATCAAACCAGCAACCTTCTGATTACCAGTTATGTGCTTCAGCCCACTACACCACCACTTAATCCTCACTACTTCCACAGGTTTTGGAAGTATGTATGTCCCATTCATTTTCAAACGTTCAAACGAATCAGTTCCCATCAGCCATTTCTGTCAAGCTTTTCTTCAAAAGTTATGCTTTACGCCAGTTAAAGAGACTCCAGCTGACGTACTGGGCAAATAAAATCCTAAAAGGGACAGTTTACCCAACAATTCTGTCATCATTGACTCACCCCCATGAGGTTCCAACCCCGTTTGATTTTCTTTCTTCAATGGAACATGAAAGACAGAGTAATTAGGCTCTGACCGCTCCAGTCACCATTCACTTTCATTGCGTCTTTGTTCTATGCAATGAAAGTGAATGGTGACTGAGGCTGTCATTCTGCCTAACAACCGTTTGACCTAGAGACATGAAACCAGCTGTGAAATACTCAAGACTTGTTTTGGGGAGTAAATGTTCTGTACTTTTTATACAGATATTATAATTCTGTAGTCATTGAGTTTAATAGATTTATAGGGATAATTGAATCTGTTGTTCTAGCTTTAACCAAGGTTGCAAGAGCTAGCGTAGCACACATATGGAAAAATGACCTCTCTGGACCCCACTGATGCACAGTTACACCAGTCAGTCCCCATCTGTCATTGTGCTTCATGCACCACCCAGCACCAACCAACCAAAGCAAGTATTCAGCCAGAACAAACCACCAACTATTACAGACCATTACAAATGACAGCAATTGCAAAGACCCTAAAGTTGAGTGCATGTACGGGATAGCGAAGGGCTTTTTAAGAGTTAATAAGTGGAACAAAGTGTGTGTTTGCCTGTGCGTAACTCACTAGCAGGATGTCAGGGTGTTCTGGGTGGTTGTCAGGGTGTTGCTACTGTAAGTGGTTGCTAAGGTGTTCCGAGTGGTATTTAATGAATTACGGTTGCAATAATGTAAATTCTAGAAAATGTATCACACATCCAGCGTATTTCTTGGTAAAAGTGCATCGCTCTATCAACTCAGATCCTTGACGTTCAGTCTGAGATATTAATAATTTACTAACTAGAAAATACCACAAGTGCTCTGGAGCAGCGGGAGCTTAAGATGGCGCTCCTTAAAATCTGTCCACTAAGAGTTTATGTGGAACATAAAGGAGCAAAAAAGTCCTGCGGTGTGTGTGTGGTGGTATGTTTTGTTCACTGACTGTAGTATTGTATCGTCCTGCTCTGGTCCAAAACTGGTTTCATCAACACCCACAGTTCAACAGCTTCCACCACACTCCCCCTTCCTCAACCCCATCGAGGAGTTCTTCTCAGCATGGCGGTGGAAGGCTTATGATCTCCGGCTTTATGTCCAGATGGCCCTCATTCAAGCTCTGGAGGAAGCATGTGATCAAACTGAAGCAGCATCCGAAGGGTGGACTCGTCACTATAAAAAAGATTCTTCCCACGTTGCCTTGCAAATGAAAATATGGCCTGTGATGTTGACGAGGCCCTGTGGCCAGATCCAGCTAGGCGGAGAGATGTTTAGGTATTAATGTTTATTTTTGATTCGGTACTGAACTGGATATGTCATTTATGTTACAGTATTACTGTATGTTTACAGTACAGTGGCACGTTCAGTAATACTGTATGACAACTGGAAAATGTTTTGTTGACATGTTCAGTATTGACTGACTTCAGTACATGCAAATAAATCAATATTTTCATTAGTCTGCACAATTGGTGTCATGTGTCCAATGTTTATGTTATGACAATAAAATAAGGTTTTTATAAGACATTGTATAGTTTTGACAAAAGTGCTCCATTTTGCAAATGATCTGAGGTGTTGTGCTAATTGTGTGAAGCGGTTTGAAAAACCGGGCCCTCAAAATTGTGTTTAAAGCGATTGAAAAATACTGTAAATAGTACCTCATGAGGTTTAATGATCACGTTTATTTTCTTCAAACTTGTATTTTTATTGGGTACGGCATTTTGCGACTATATTTTTAAATTGTAAAAATGGATTTTTGTGTGTTGGATTGTGGTTTGTGGATTGTGTGTGTGTGTGTGTCTTTAAATGCAAATGAGCTGCTGCTCCCCGCCCCGTATCCAGAGTAGGGCGGAGTTTTGATATCTCTGCTTCGGATAACTAGACATCATAAGCAATATGACTGACGGTGAAAATAGTGGCGTTCAGCCCGATATGTTTGAACCGGAGTCAGACACGGATGAGGGAGAGACTCCGTCAGAAGTAACAACTTTGAGAATGAACCAGAAAGTTTCTGAATAGTTATTTGATAAATGTATTTATTTGCTGTAGAGTTTTTTCAGCAGTTTTGCAATGATGGATGAGCAACACACACACACACACACACACACACACACGCAGAAATACTGTTACAACGTTCACTTTGCGCTATAACGAAACAACACTCACAAACAAACATGTCCATCAGCAGTGTCCGTCAACAGTCGTGGGCGGGGCCTGTACAAAGTGACATCACTTTGTACAGAATCTGCAAACAGCTTATTCTGAGACGGTGCTTATGATTAAAGGGGATTAAAAAAAAGGACCGGGTGGATGTTTATCATTATAGGGTGGTTGCACACACACACTGCCAACACACATTCATGTTCAAACCACGTAAAAGTGAATTTTGCATAATAGGTCCCCTTTAATGTAAAAGACTGATCTTTGGATTTTAAGAATCAATATCGGGATCATTCAAATGAGGATCACGATTAATCAGAAAAAAGCATTTCGCTGGCTTTAATTGACATGTCTCGCTCTTCTCGTGTGAGATTCAACAGAATAACCACTGATTAACAATCTGTATAACCACCCCACTGTGCTTCTTAACCCAATATATCATTAATAAATAAAAAGATCCATCAATAATGAATGCTGCTCCATGTGTCTGTCAGATTTCTGGGACATTTTCGTCATGCAGGCAATTATTTTCCTCTCAAGCAGTTCGAATATTTGGATAGCTTGAAACTGCTCTAAAGAGATATGAACCATAAACATCCATCGTCATGATAAAAATATATTCAGCCTCTTTCTACCATCCATAACAAAAGAAATAAATAACTGCCACTGCTAACCAAACTTGGACGTCTTTTTACGTCATTTCAGACAAAAGAGCCGTTCTTCACCTATATAAGATACAGAAGGGTGGCTATCTGCTAAATCTAGCATTGTAAAGGACTATATTTGAACCCGATACCACAAAAGACATGTACACTTCTGTTAACACCTCTAGACCTCCCTCATTTCTTCCTTCATCTTTATTGTCTAATCCCGTCTTCCACCCCCACCCTTTAACCTACTAGATTAGGGAACTGTCCCCATAGAGTGACTGTTGTCTAGGTTACGGGCCCCACCCTGTCTAATTTGGCTGTGACATTATGGACACTACGTGATTTGGAAGAGGTATATCCCTTTATCTATACTCCATACAGAAATACACTATGTGTTCACAGTGCAAATAACGTAATATGACATAGACTTTTTGAGTGAAATGGTGTGTGCACTTCAAAAAGCAACCAGTGCGTCCTATAGATTCAGGATTGATATGGTCCATACCTGCAGTTCGGAACAAAAAGTTTAATTAGTACTATCATGAATAGATGCAATTGATAATATAGTTGTAATATGTAGCCTGTATATAAAATAAGAATCTGTGTAATGCACAGGATAGTTTGTCTTAATACCAGTTATATACTGTACTACATATACTAGTAGTTCATATAGCTAATATGGACATATATACGCACTAATAATGTAATTTTATATACACAACATACATATTTACATACATCTGCCAAATCAAATACAATGAAATATTGCCATAATTTAATAAATTGGCAAATAACATTATGCCATCACTCGACCTTTACTACGTTGGTGACATCACATTGGCTTGAGGACCCTATTTTTCCACCCCTTGTTGCCGTGGCAACAGCTGAGTGTCATTTCGGAAAGCATTTCCCATCTGTGATGCTGTTCAGCATCCAGGAGACACCCCGGGCCCCGAGCTGGTCAATACACTGCCAAATTAGACAGGAAGAGACATTTGACCAACACGACAAAACAATAACTATAAAAATGTGCATTTACTAATAAATATGGCTTTAGATTTAACCCTGAGAACAAAGAGTTTCAAGGCATGCTCAAGGATATCTTGTTTACTTGCGAGTTAAGTGCCTCTTAAGTGCTAAGTCTTCCAATGGTTTCGTGTCATGTAACCTTGGCTAACTTTTTTAACTTCAGACTGGAGCTTGCCGTTTTGAGAAAGCTCTTGCATCTTTGTGTGCAATATGCATCAGACGGTCATGTGCATGCCATCCAAGGGTGAGAATAATACAGTATGAAGAGTTCTTCTCAAGAGCCAAAGAATACAAGCATCCAAAAACACTTGTTTGTAACTTTTCACTCTTTAACCAATGATTCCAGATTTGCAGTGCGGAAAACACCCTTGGAGCACCAACGGATGGTGCAAAAAAAAGGTTACATTCTTGACAAGAACAATTCAGTGAACAATAGATACTCCAAAAAACTTGGAAAAGTTCAAATCATTGGACATCCTCAACAGTGTCTGATCATTCAATCCATCCATCCATCCATCCATCTTCAACCGCTTATCCGAAGTCGGGTCGCGGGGGCAGCAGCTCCAGCAGGGGGCCCCAAACTTCCCTATCCCGAGCCGCATTAACCAGCTCTGACTGGGGGATCCCGAAGGCGTTCCCAGGCCAGTGTGGAGATGTAATCTCTCCACCTAGTCCTGGGTCTTCCCCGAGGCCTCCTCCCAGCTGGACGTGCCTGAAACACCTCCCTAGGGAGGCACCCAGGGGGCATTCTTACCAGATGCCCAAACCACCACAACTGGCTCCTTTCAACGGCAAAGGAGCAGCGGCTCTACTCCGAGCTCCTCGCGGATGACTGAGCTCCTCACCCTATCTCTAAAGGGGGTCGCACACCGGACGAGAAGCGCCACGCAGCGCCATGTCTTTAAAATTCGAACACAATATTCTCTATGGGTGTACACACACCGGCGGCGCCATTCGACGTCTGTCCGCGGCGCCCAGCTACGGCTCAGGACCTTGTTTAAAACCCTGCCGCGCCACAGAGCGCCATTTACATAGTTTTATATTAAATTTACATTTATTTGTCTCAAATCGTCGTTAATGTACATACTGACTTCACCCTGTGCTGCAATATACATTTAGTTTAACATTCCTAATTTAACAGCTTGAATAAAGTCATATTGGAAAAAATATAACAAACATAGCCCTTTTTTTGTGTTGAGTTGAATAGAATGTGCGCGTCCGGTGTGCGATACCTGTGAGTTGTCCTAGACGTGGCGCGGCACTGCGTGGCGCTTCTCGTCCGGTGTGCGACCCCCTTAAGGGAGAAGACCGTCACCCTTCTGAGGAAGCCCATTTCAGCCGCTTGTACTCGTGACCTAGTTCTTTTGGTCACGACCCAGCCTTCATGACCATAGGTGAGGGTAGGAACGAAAATTGACCGGTAGATCGAGAGCTTTGCCTTCCGGCTCAGCTCTCTAATCATGACAACGGTGCGATAGAGCGAGTGCAATACCGCCCCCGCTGCCCCGATTCTCCAGCCAACCTCCCGCTCCATTGTCCCCTCACTCGTGAACAAGACCCCGAGGTACTTGAGCTCCTTCACTTGGGGCAATACCTCCTTCCCTACCCGGAGTACGCACTCCATTGGTTTCCTGCTGAGAACCATGGCGTCAGATTTAGAGGTGCTAATCCTCATCCCAGTGCGGATGATCATTCAAGTTCGAGCAAAAGTGCTGACACTCAGATATACTTATTGTTTCAACATTTTCGGAATGACTCCAAAGATTTGCAGTAGCTATGCAATAGCATTGGGTAATATTGGGCAAGACAATAGCTGTAATAGGAGAGGGAGAATTTATTGATACAGTAAAATTACTTGCCAGATGATTTTCCAGTATCATTTGAGTTCAAACGTGTGCCTCACATTATAATGCACTGATGCCCTGTTACAAATCAATACCGACAATAAACATTTCTGAAATGCAAAAGTTATTCTTAAGGGTTATAAAAGCAGCCTGGTCTCAAGAAATGTATGTGACCATTACAACATTTTTGCAATTCAAAATTTGTGTGCTGTTTTACACATTTGACTGCAAATTTCCAGTGATATGTCCAGCAGGGGGCGTCAAAAGCGAGTGACATAGTGTCGTATTCAGACGAGGTTTCAAGATGAATTTTAGATGGATGTTTTAATGATTAAAACGTACCTCCCTACCCTAAAACTTTAGCCCAAACCTTAACAATAGTGTTATAAAATAAAAATGTCATGTTAAAAAAGACATCCTTACACCTAAACAGATGCATTGAGATAAGATCCCAGCAACAAGCAATCTGTCTGTCCACACCAGGCACGATGTTATGTATATTTAAAAAAAGGTCAATATGGATATGTACTGCCCCAATTTCCTGTTTCAATAGGAAATACTGTATTTCACTACAGGAATGAAAACGGTACACTTACTTTACATTTCATCCATACTTTAAAACCAATACGCATCCATCACTGCTAAGAGAGAGAGAGAGAGAGAGAGAGAGAGAGAGAGAGAGAGAGAGAGAGAGAGAGAAGAGAGAGAAGCTTTCTATCTAGACCAAATCTGCTCAGGCTGTTGAATTTCTCATGTGTCTATGTTTAAAGTCTGTGGAGTACCATAACGTTCATCAGAATATGAGAAGTCCTTCATCAGCAGCTTCCTCATCACTCTTGAAAGCATGTGCTACGCTTGAGTGCTGTATGCAAAAGCAGCAATCACCCCCCGAGGACCTTATGTTGCAGATGATGACAAAGAGCCTATTTAAACCACCGCATATGGAGAAAGTGCAACATATGGACAAATATAAAGTATAAACACAGTATAAATTATGAATGACTTCCTTGAGGAGTTGCCAGTCAACTGAAATTGTGCCTCTAGTGGTGCCAAACAGAACTGCAAGAATAATTACTGTTTCAAACGGGTTTCCCGAACATTCCTGCCATTTTCCATAGGCTGGACAAATGGATAGTCCCGCCTCAAAATCAAAAAGTCATATTTTGAGCCAACATTGGTATGTCAGGATGGTTGGGATGCATTAACAGACTTTCATCACCTTTAAGAATCAGTTAATGAACGTGGTTAAAATCAATCAAAGCTTCAATTAATCCAAATAACTCAATCAATATGGATTTCTTAATGACGATGTCAGTACTTGGAGAGCAGGTCTAACAATGGCCGATAACATGCCCATTAATATACGTAATAACCCCAAAAAGAATTTGGAGACTCGGGACACACTTACAGACATAATTTGCGTACACAATTACGCATATGCAAATTCGAGCACTTGGCAAACGCATTACCAATGCACAGTCCAGTTTAACATACTTAACGTACGTTCTTTAGAGTCCGCAAGGTGTCGATATATTTACCTTCAAAAGTTTGTGCTATTCAACTGGATGTGTTATTTTGCTTGTATATTGACTTTAACTGACTTGCTCATTAATATTATCTTCAAACTGTTGCTCCGCCTTGAGATAAATCTCCCCATAGAAGCGGACTGTTCACACTAATCTCATCATAGCGCCCCCTTCCTGCAACTTTAATGCAACTCCGTATTGTTATGAACTGCACAATCTGACACATTCTGGAATGCAACAGTGCACAAACTCGAGCTTGAGTAGCTAGAAGCATTAGCTTTAGCTACTTGCGCATAGTTTCAGCCTTTAAAATATCGGGATATCATTGGATTAGTTGACAAAATGTCAACCCTTTCTAGTTGTCAAATGTTGGAATATGTCCATAGTTAATGTGCTAAACTACAACTGTGGTTACTCTGCTAGGACACCTGTGAAGTTGAGGGGAACGGACTACATACATCCACATATGTATCATCTACAATGTTCCTGCCTCTATTGGTCTATGGATCACCAGCTTTCTGTAAGACAGGCAGCAGCCTGAAGTTTGCAGACATCTCTACTGTCATCGGTCTCTTCCAGGATGACAATGAGTCTGCATACAGAAGGGAGGTTGAACAGCTGGCTGTCTGGTGCAGTCAAAACAACCTGGAGCTGAACATGCTCAAAACAGTGGAGATGATAGTGGACTTTAGGAGGAACACCCCAACATTAACCCCGCTCATTCTGAACAGCACTGTGGCATCAGTGGAGTCATTCAGGTTCCTGGGTAGGGTTGCACCAGCTTTGCGTAAGGTCTCACTTAAGTTGAGACGTAAAGATTCACACTAAGGGCTTAGTAACTGCTAGTTAGATTGTAACCGAGACGGTGCTTAATTTGGTTGCTCCACTTGTTCTTACGGCAAGACTTAACTAGTAGATCGTAAGCTCTCCGTAAAGTAATGCATAGTCACATAATATGACGTTTACATGTTCGCATGGTCCTCGATCACTCCTCCACCCTCTCAGGCGGACGACAGCCGCTCCACCCCAGGCAGACCGGAGTCAGACCCACGACCCCAGGCGTGGGGTCTGACCCCTGGCAGTGGCCCTACCGCTCTAGGCGGTTGGGGAGTCGCTTCCCTCCTCCCCTCGTGGACGGCAGTCTTCTTTCGACCCCCTCCGTGTTTCTGGGGGATGGCAGGGCTCTCCTCCGCCCCTGGCAGCGGCTCCATCACTCCAGGCGGTCGGGGAGTCCAGTCCCCACTCGCCTCGCGGACGGCGGCCGTTCATCGCGTCCGGGCGGTCGATCTAATCTGTCCCCTGGCGGATGGCAGCGGCTCTCCCCTGGGTGGACGGCAGTGTCAAGGTCTCCGCGACGGGCATCCTTCCTCCTTCCCGGATTTCGGCACCAGTGTAACGCAGTTGGCCTTTATCCCTCTCGGAGGCTTGATTAGCCTGATAAGGTTGCCACAACAACCATGTGCAATATTCAGTCTATCCTTTCCAACTTATATCCATATTTAATGTATATTCTTTAACATATCCTACCTCTAATTCAATACATTACATCACTGTATATTAAAAATATTCAGACAACATTATTGCTCTACTGCATCTTATATTTATGTCACTATATCTATGTTTAAATGTATATGTTTGTATGTATGTATATTTACGGTTGCATTTGCATTGGAAGCTTCTGTCACCATGACAACTTATAAAGCTCATTCTGATTCCTATTCTGATAAAATCACCTACATACCAGTTCAAATGTCATTGCGCAAACATTCAGAAAACTGGAGTTAGTCCCTTGCATGTTTGTTTATTAAATATTTTTGTTAATTTTGTAATGCCTCCAGCTACTGCAGCACTGTATCCTCCCAACATGATCACACGGGAAGTCGGCATGTTGTTTCCGAGAGTTCCGATATCATATAGGATCACATTATCCTGACTCTCCTAAATGTTTTGCATAGTTTTCCTTCCCCTGTGTTGCTACTGGAAGTGCGTTGTATCAGCAGCGTGGGTGACCCCAGTTCAGATCCCACGTTGAAACCAAAAAGTCAAACCGTTCGCATAATCAGTGACGAGATTCAGAGGTTGCATTTTCCCCTCTAACATTACATATTTACTCCACTTATGGTTAGGTTTAGGTTTGGGGTTAGAGCTGGGGGGGGGGGGGGGTACAGTTTATAAAATATGCATTCCTCTTCACTGTATAACATCCTGTATAGCTGAAAACATCTTGCACCCCTCCGTGGACGTTACACCTGGAAAATGGAGCTCACGCGAGCCTAAACACCCAACAACAGTTATCGCTTTGGCCACTGAAGGCAGTGTTTTGAATCTGGAAAGCACAGACCGATTTTAGCTAAAGAAATTCAACCTACTCGTGAGATCAGTCTGATCCTCCTCTTACCACGTTTAAAATGTTAAATCTATTCCTAGAATCCCAAAATCAGTGCAGAAACTCAGTCTGCAGATTTGGTCTGGGCTTTGCTTATTAGTACAGACTACAGAAAAACAGATGCCGGTTCACTGATCCTCACTCAGATTAAACTTCAATCAACCCGACCCCCCCATACACGCACACACACTGCCCAAATACGCTTGGGTCAGGAGGGGAGACATATCAATAATGCAAACATCATCGATCCTGTATCTCTCAGGCAGTCTTCCTGAGTTTACCATGAAAGACAAACCACATTGTTGAATTACTGCTAATTCAGCTCAAAGGTCTTTCCCGGTGTCGTGCCCGCAGGATAAATGACAAAACACATTTACAAAAGAGAAATAATATCACAGACATGGCTCCTAGGAGTATATTTTGACAGTATCACATCTCACATCTTTCGACCAATGAATCGCCATTACATTCCACGTCTTTTCCAAGATGCTTCCGAACACTCGATAAGGATTTTTAATAATTATTTAATAGAGATTGCACTCACAAAGCACAATTGTCCAGTCTATTAAATACTTTAGAGTCGAGCATAACAAGAAAACGGACTGTAGAAATTCCCTTGACTTTTAAAGATTTCATTGATTTCAACGATTTTTCCAGGCCTAGGAAAAGACCTAAATCATGTAAAAACAGACAATTGTCCTATTCGGCCTACGTCATGTTAGTTATTTCGAACATATGTAGGTTATAAGCAGTTCATGTCAGAATTAAATAAATATTCCAGTTCAATACAAGTTATGCTCAATCTACAGCATTCGTGACATAATGTTGATTGTCTCAAAAATTACGTTGACTTGCCCTTTGCCCTTGTCCTTTTCTAAAAAAAGCTCAAATCTGGGTTGCAGTGAAGCAGTAATGCCCCGGACCTTCCAACACGTTGGAAGATTTCTCATTGGTCCTAGAGTGGTTTCTCTCAACCTCTCAAACCCCACCATCCCCCCATGGTCTCTATATCTTCATAAAAATGCCAAGAGTATTTTTGAAGAGGTTTGGAAAAGGAACAAATCAACGAATAATTGTTCTAAGTATGTACATTAAAATATGCAAATGTTCCACATAGAGAAGGGATGGTGAGGCACACTGTGTGGGACCCCTCCAATGTCAGCAGCCAATCATGACCCTGAAACAAGAAGCGCCAATCTGAAATGTGCTCGTCATCAGGAAGGTATAAAACTATCGTCTGGATGACCACACCTTTGTTCTGAGTTCCCGGCCTTTTTTGGGCTGTGTGATGTCACTCTCCACCCCATCTCGCTCAAATCGATCCAAACCGGGGCTGGTCGTTTGTGCTCCGTTTGTGCCGTTAAAACAAAGGTTGTAGCTATTTCCCTTCCTTGAATATAGCAAAAAAACAATTTTGGACGTCATTCTCCATCCCATGTCGTCCAAATGACAGTTCACTATAACCCGGAATACTCCTTAATTTCAATATCTGATTTTAAGGATATTTCTGTAAATTTGTGGTACTTTGTAGGGCCACCAATTGATCCTGAAGCAAAACCAGCTGAGAAACATTTGAAATATCCACTATTTCTCCCTGCATCTCATAATTAACTCAGCATGCTTTATTGGGCTTTGTGAAGTTATGTGGGCTTGCACACATGATCTAATTCACCGTTCTGTTACACAATGCATCTATGAGAGTCATACTGTAAATCGTGGGCTGGCTGTTTATTTTTTACCAGCACTGTTGAGGGTCGTTCACAATAGTGTTTAGAGTCAACAGAGTTCCTCATAATCGCTCATTTTCAGTGCCGCAGAAGGAGCGGCTGAGAGATTCACTGCTAAGAGGCAATACAACAGATCACCATTTAATTTATAGACGCATACCCACACAAACACAAGATATTTTTTTGCAGATAGAGCGAACATGTACACACACAAAGAGCAGAGGACCCGCCCCACTGGCAGCGTCTGCCACATGGAACAAAGATGTTTGACAGTGAAGAGATGCACAACGCTTTCACATCATTCTGCTCAATGCAGATGCACCTGCATGTGTACTCTATGCTTATTGTACATTAGTATTTTTGTATATAATGTGTAGATACAGTAGATAGTGTATACTGTGTGTAATGTTATATCATGAGTGCCTAATATGTTGATGGCATTGCAATCAACAGATCATATAAATGCAAACTAAATGTAGATTTTGCATAGTACTGAGAGAGAGAGAGCTTGAGCTGCAGCGAGAGCGAGTGAGGAATATTCCCTGGAGTAATTGGAACAATAAAAACTGAGAACAAACCTGATCAGCACTTCTTCTAGATGCGCTCACACTTACACACACACACACACACACACACACGCGCATGCACACACACACCTATTACTATCATTAACAGACTCAACACACAGACCCCTCACAAAAAACACCATCAGCACACCTTGCAAAACAAGAAACCAACTCAAAGCTGCCACCTGCCTACTAGACAGCCTCCTCAGGTACAACGAAATATCCCCCCATGTTTTCCCAATCTTCACATTCAAGGTGCTCTATAAGCAAAACACTTGCTTGGGGACCTAAAGCCCCACATTTCTCAAGTAAACCACCAAAAACTTGATCAAACGCTCAATGTTGAACTCTAATTAAGCCCAGAGTTGAAACAGGAGCACATAATGGCATTAGGGACTTCAGAAACAGGCAGATCCTCTGGTTCTACATCTACACAGAGCAGGTCCTCAAACTCATGTTTACCTTCTTCGGTCGCCTCCTCCTCCCCCCCAGCCCGTTGAGTCTGTCTGTAGCCTCCATCCTCAGATGGGACTGGGTGTCTTCATTTATCACCCTCAAAAGAACTCGACTGATCGCTCTTGTTGTGTTTTCTTCAATGTAAAGTACTTAACAGCTCCTTCAGTTCAACCATCCAATTAAGATCAACCTCCACTCTCTTCAGTCTCCTCGTTCATAGTGACGGTAGTAACAAATAAACAGAGAGGAACTGAGAGAGGGGAGTGGCCAAGTGACAGAGAGAGAGAGAGAGAGAGAGGCTGGGCGCTCATATAAGGAGGGTGATGGGGTTTGGAGGGAAGCACAATGGTGTCGCCATGGTAACAACTCCCACCAGTGTTTATAGTGAAGCAGATATGTTCCCAGATGCCACCCGTACTCTGTGTGTGTGTGTCTACGTTTTGTTTATTTCTGACTATGAAACCAATAACAATTTAAAGGTCTCAAAATCTCACAAACCCAATCAAGAACATGTCCTGCTCAGACTTCACCCAAAGTAAATATCAAAAAATTTAGTATGGCCTAGTATGAAGCCAGGCCGTAACCACAACATACACTGATGGGGACAAGTCCCCCCCCCCCAATGATCAGATATGGCCAGATTGTCCCCCCAATAATTGATCTCCTGGTTGCGGTTCTGCTGCAGTTCATCACGCACCGCTGTCTAATCGTCATTAAGTTGTTGCAGGAATAACATCAAGGTATAAAAGGTTACATTTTCAGCATGCACGGTCATCTAACAATGCTCGTCAATGTCATTTAAGATGACTTCATAATCTTTTTCATCATATCAGGCGCAAAACAAAGAGTGAATGTTTGTGTGTGTAAAGGAACTGAATCAATGTGTTATCTGGTAAGTTTCTGAAGTACCTTTTTAGAAAATTCACTTGACATTGTCTTTGAAAATGATCCATAACACAAAGTTGAGCATTTTCACCCTCAGACTAAAACTAGAACAATAAATAATTTTGTGTATTTTGTTTCTGCGATCCAGCTGACACACACATGTCATTTTACAGATCAGTGATGTAAATGAATTCAATTATATTCATCTTTCCTTTGACACAGCACAAATAAGTAAGAAAAGGTGACTAAAACAGGGAAACTGCTAGCAATGCAGACACAGCGGGAGTCTTGTCCTGTCTGAACTCCTGTGGGGGAAAAATGTATCTTTTAAAACCAAAAATTTTAACATTTTGGGCCTTTAATCGCATTTAAAGCCTTTATTTAGAAATGTATTGCATTCTGAGCCTGTGCTATTTTAAAGGAGCTAAGAGGACAGTTATATTTGTGACCTCAACACCCGTGACCCTCCGCCCCCAAAATGGTTTGGACATGTTCAACACATGGTTACGGCATTGGTATAAGGTATGAGTGACTTCCTTGAGGAGTTGCCGGTCAACTGAACTTCAGTGCCTCTAGTGGTGCCAAACTGAACTGCAAACACAATTACTGTTTTCAAACAGGTTTCCCGAACATTCTTGCAATTTTCCATTTCTTGGACCAATGGATAGTCCCGTCTCAAAAAAAATAATAAATAAAGAAAATTTCTTTTTTTTTTTTTTTTTTTTTAGCACCATTAAGTTTTTTAATGGTAACATTATTTGCATGACAAACAAGAACATTTCCCCACAAAAAATCAAATTCTTTAAAACATAACGTGACTTAAATAAGTAATGAAAATGTGTTTCGGTGGATATTTACACAAAAAAAAAAAACACATTTATTCTGTGCATGAAACCTGTTAAGAACATGTCAGGATATTATTTCACCCCAAAATCAAAAGGAAAATATAAACAATTATATTTTTCTTGAAGAATATGAAGCCTGTTTTTAGCACCATTAGGAATGTTTGCATTGCAATATTATTTTCATGACAATTAAGCACATTTTTCACACAAATCTCATTGCTACAGCGCTCTAGTGGGGAGGAACAGGTTATATTTAGATTTTGAATTCAAGTTGACTTGTAACGGGAGTTAAACAGACCTGTAAGACATGGCAAAGACACATCATACAATATAAAATGGGTTTCTAAATCTCAATAATTTCCCATCTCAAAAATCAAAGTCATCCTCTTACCTGTCTTCTCACTTATGTGCATCAGATCTTCATTCTGAACTTTCACCAAAATCACTGACAAAATTAGGATTTTAGGAAAATTAGGAAGTGTGGATTTGAACGCAGGCTTAGACAACGTTTGGAGGAGGAGAGGCTTCCTTCTGACCGCTCAGATTGGTGGAGTGTTGCAGTGATGGTCGTCCTTCTGCAAGTCTCTCTCATCTCCACGCATGATCTCTGGAGCTCAACCAGAGTGACCACCGGGTTCTTGGTCACCTCTCTTACCAAGGCCCTTCTCCCCCGATTGCTCAGTTTGAAGGGGTCTGAATACTTTCTGAATGCACTGTAGATGTGTCTGAGTCACTTTAGGAAAAATTCAGATTATCTTGAATCATTTTTTTAAGTAAGTTTTGTACTCCACTAGTCACACATGCCATCATGTTATTTGTAGTCATTGATTGTCATGGGGTTTTAATGGTTGATACTGACATCTACAGTATGATGTACCCAAAACACTTACTTTACACAATATTTACTCAAAATACACTAATAAAAGTGCACGTTCAGGTTAACACATTATTTTCTTGCCAATATACTTTTGCAAATATATTTGTGTGATGTAAGAAAGAGTTCATTTTAAACTAAACCAAATCAGATACAATGCACATGACACAAATATAACAATCCATGAATATTAATAATATGCCATTGCAATGACTCTAAAGTCTCAATCTGGGGCCTCAATAACCGTGCATGATCTCTACAATAAACCTTACATTAACACACACACACACACACACACACACACAGCCCAAAGTTTAGTGCCGTTACATATGCATCAGTGAGCCCATTGAAATGTGCCATGTGCTCTGTGCTGAAAGCAATAAACAATGTTCAGTCCCAGATGCATTGAAATGCTTGGGAGAGTAACTGGATATTTAATGTGCATCTGCACTAATTCAGTGTAAGCCAGTGACTGCCCCATAAACGCAATTTAAAACATTTAGGCATGTTTTTACACTTGCGACAATAGGATATTGTCAGTCCATGTCAAAACAATGAGAACCGCTCACTGAGAACGAAGCACAACGGGATACAGGTATTTTGAGATGCTATTTTCAAAATTTTCACTACATTTAACTTGACACAGCATCCTAAAAATGTGACGTTTAGGACAATAAATACCAGTGAGACGCTCAAAAAGTGTCCGTCTGAGAAATGCACACATTAGAGCGACAATTAAAAACAGCGCAGGCTGCAAGTATGCAAGTATGCGTCCTGTGAGAACTGGACACATTGACGAAATCGGTGCAGCATCATGTTGTGGGGGTGTTTGCTGCAGGAGGGACTGGTGCAGTTCACTAAATAGATGACATCATGAGGAAGGAACATTATGTGGATATAATGAAGCAACATCCCAAGACATCAGCCATGAAGTTAAAGTTCGGTCACATATGGCTCTTCCAAATGGACAATGACCCCAAGCACACCTCCAAATTTGTGCCAAAATGGCTTACGGTCAAAGTCAAGTCAAGGACTTGTTGAAGTTAGTTTTAAAAAAAAAAAACAGTATAAATCTTTAATTAATTTGGACAAAGATTCCTTCCTTGTCCTCAATGTGTATATTTCACTCTTTTATTTCTCCCCTTCCTCCCAGTCAAGGTGGTCCAAGTGAAGTGAGCCTTTTAACAGAATGAAGACGTACAGCAGATCCCTGCCCCCCAAACTAACACGGGGCAACCCCACCTCCCCCATCTGAAAGAGGGGTAACTTACTCATCGGAAATCACCCCATGTGCCCCTCCCCCCCTTCACACTCCTTTCTGTTGTTTTTTGCTCTTGAGCTTCCTAAAGCTCTGGTGGCCATGTGTGCATTGAATACAATCAGATTAGATTTCACAGATTCTTCCACAGTCCGAAATCTGGAACGGAGTGTAAATGTTCCGGTGGCCGCCCTCCTGGAAAATCCAGATTAAACCAGCTTAAAGCAACAGTCCACACAAAAATGAGAATTCTGTCATCATTTACTCATCCTAAACGGAAGAAATAAATTAAACTAATTGTTTTTATATATGTATTTTAAATATATAATATTTGATATATTGCTTGTGTATCCACTTACATCAACATATAAACATGAAATATACCTATAAAGCTCAACTAACACTATAAGTTTGCCAAACTCCTGTAGTGTAATGGGACGTTTTTCAAAATTGAAACATGAATAAATTTAAACTTTTTTTTTTTTTTTTCACCAAACAAAAGTATTTGATATTTGACATAATAAATGCTAATTTTTGCACATTTGGAAAAATATATACATTAGTGCCCGAGTAATAAATGCTTGTGTGTGTGTGTTTGCGTGTGAGTGTGTATGTGAGTTTGTGTGCGTATGTGTGTGTGCGTATGCGAGTTTGTGTGTGTGAGATTGTGTGTGTGTGTGTAGGTGTATGTGAGAGAGAGAGGGGGGTGCTTCTGCCTTAATAGTGATGACAAAATTTCGCAGAAGAATAGTAAAACCTCAAATCATCTGTATTGGGTAAAGCACCCAATGGTCCATGTGAGGTAAATGGCTTAAACTCTAAATAATGTTTTAAAATATATATATATATATATATATATATATATATATATATATATATATATATATATATATATATATATATATATATATCATATTTTTAAGATTTACGCATTTCAATTTCATAATAAAACTCCATTAAATTGAATGGAGTAATATTTCATAGATTTAAATTATTACAATGTAATAATTAACAATTTTATTAAAGATCACTCAATTAATTTTGATGGAATTTTGTTATTAATTTAAAATGCATAAATCTTAAAAACAGGCAAAAAAAATCTGTTTTGTTCAATATTTTTTTATTTTTATTTAAAAAGCACACACACAAAAAAGTCACTGGACAGTCAGCCTATGACAGAAAAACACGTTTTTGTATTTGAACCCCCACAAGAGGGCAGCACTGCTTTATCAGGCATATATCGAAGGTATTAAACATCTTGTTCAGAGATAAGCATCTCCTTTAAGACATTTGGTGAAACTGACTGCATGCATTTTTGGGAAATGAGAATCGTCACATTAAATTAAACTGATTCAAACTGTTTCCTGAACAGATAAACAGATTGTGTACAAATAAACAAGTCAATATCAGATTGATCCAAGCAACGACAGAGAGCCAGTACAGAAAGGGCAGCAGGTGCAAAACTTTGATTTACTCTCTTGGTCTATTATAAAACAGCCCTTGTGATCCAGTAATAATGATGCCTCCATTTATCCTGCCAGGACATAAACGTATTATACCATCTTAACTATAACTGAACTATATAGATGCATGTCAGCACTGACCAAAAGCACGTAGACAAACCATCAAACTGAAACTGAAGCTCCATTAACATCCATATCCAGTATCAGGCCAGATGGTCCTTCAATAAGCAGGATGTAGACAAGTGGATTATGGTGGCAACTGAACGCTCATGATGTTCACATAAGACTCGCACGTGTTCAGATATTCTGTCCGGCATCTCCTTTTGCAGGAATAAAGGTTATAAAGGTCAAACAGGTTTGGGACAACATGTGGGCCAACTGTCCCTTTAATTTCCCTCCAAGCAGAGCTGGACTGGCAATCTGGCATACCGGGCATTTTCCCGGTGGGCCGACGCACTTTGGGGCCGATCTCAACCCCATCTATATCCCATTAACAGCATGACAAAGATATCTTTCTGGACCGCATCTCTGATTATTCACATCTTCCTATTACTTATGCCCGCATGAAGCTTATCGATGGCCATCAAATATCTTCAGGCACTGAATGACTTAAAATGATGAGTCACACGGAGCTCTTGGGTAAGATCAGGTTTCATTACAGACAGAAGCTGGACGATATGTCCATATAACATGAAGTCGGTGTTGTGTATCGATCGCTCGGGCTCTTGTACGGTTACCCAAGAACAGTGGTTCCACATACTGAGGGCATTTACATGCACTTTAAAATGTGTCTTTTTGGTCTTTTTGGTACCAATCAGTCCAAAAGAAGTCTTGGTGTTACGTGCACGTGCCGAAAAACAGAGGTATATTTATCCTTGAATCGAGAAGAAGAGCAACAACAATACATGGTGCGTATCATTCAGTGATCATCCCGAAGCCCTGTTCCCCTTCACAGACTTCAGCATCCACTGTGAGGTGTGGGGCTCAAACATAACATTTCACCTGAACTCACCTTTATGCCAGTTTATTGCAGATCTGACCACATGGCTGTTATGATTGTTCTCTCTTCGAAGTGCCCTTCGGAGGCTGATGTATCCTGATGGGAATGCGGGGACACATGGTGGGCTTCTGCTCAAGCAATATAATATGTGTGGTGATGAACTTTAACATCATTTAACATCATTAGCTTTGTGTATAATGTGTTATTAAACTGTTGTCTTGTCTGTGATATTTTTGCTCACACACTTCAAAGCATTTACAGCTTTTGCAATCCCCACATTGTGTGAGTGTGTGTGTGCGCGTGAGTGTGTGTGTGTGTGTGTGTATGCATGTGTGTGTGTGTGTGTATGCATGTGAGTGTAAGAGCGTGTGTGTGTGCGCACGTGTGTGTGCATGTGTGTCTGTGCGTGTGTGCGTAAGAGCGTGTGTGTGTATGAATGTGTGTGTGAGAGCGTGCGTGTGTGTGAGAGCACGTGTGTGCACTTGTGTGTGCACACGTGTGTGTGTGTGCGCACGTGTGCGTATGTGTGTGTGCGCACGTACGTGTGTGTGTGTGCACACGTATGTGTGTGTGTGTGTGTGTGTGTGTACACGTATGTGTGTGTACACGTATGTGTGTGTGTGTGTGTGCACACGTACGTGTGTGTGCGCACATGCGTGCGTGCGTGCGTGTGTGTGTGTGCACATGCGTGCGCGTGTGTGTGTATGTATTTGCGCGTCAGTCTTTACTACACGTCATTAGCTGAGTTCAAAATGTGTGTTCATGTCTCGTTGCTGAAAAGGAATTTAATGTCCAAAGGCTTGCCTGAATAACAGCACCACACACACACACACACACACACACACACGCACACACACACGCACACACGCACACACGCACACACGCACACACACACACACAAATAAACATTAGAATTATACACAAGCGTCATTTGAACTCCAGCTACACTTGAACACAAATTCTGCCGTGCTAAAATCCTTTCCAGAACAACAAAGGCGTTCATCTTTACTCACAGCAAATATCTGAATTCTGGAAACGACCATATGTTGCTCTCATAACGTTTGTGTCGTTCTAGCATCAGGATATTTCAGAATCTTTTAGCCAAGCAGATATTTGTCTAGGGTCTCATTTTTTATGCATCAGAAAAACTATGCACCAGTGAACGTCTGTTTCTAATCATCCTGAATATGACGTCCATTCAGTGAGCCGAACAAGAATTACAAAGAATTTCAAAATAGATAAACATTCAAGAAGGCCTACGCAGTAAGAACACACACACACACACATCCGCGCAGTCATATTCTGACGCTCACACTCCTGGACCTCTAGACTGGTGAAGTCTTAAGAAATGGAGAGTGTCAGAGCAAAGATATGACAAATATGAACGAAAAGTGTGTGTGTGTGTGTGTGTGCACGTGTAATGAACACATGGTTTTCATTTTCTAATTCTTCGAAGGTGGAAAAACTTCTCTGAAAATCTCTGCATGCTGAAATAATGATGTCGTGCTTTCATAGTTTGGCAACACCACTGGACTAGAACGTGTTCTTTAGACGATGTGCTGAATGAAACTGAATCAGGTTAGGAGTGAACAACAACTCTTTCATGGACACAATTCCAATGTCTTATAAAAGCACCTACAAGTGTATTAATCATTTGTAACAAATCAAGCATCAAGCATAGAGCTGGACCAGTAACCAGTGAGCCGACGCAGTTTGGGGCTGATCAGGGGTGGACTGGCCATTGGGAGAAATGGCGGGTCGGCCGCGAAATGTGCCGAATGGGCCGCGACAAGCAAAAATGAGCTGCCACGTTATGCACCACAAAACGCCAACTTTTGGAGCAACTTGGGGTTCAGTGTCTTGCCCAAGGACACTTCGGCATGTGGGCCGGGAACCGAACCGCCAACCCTGGGATTAGTGGCCGACCCGCTCTACCACCTGTGCCACAGACGCCCACTTTGCAGAGTCAAGATGACCATTTTTATTGACGGTGTCTCACCTGAGTGTGTAGATAACATGAAGCGATGGTCCGAGGTGAAATACATTCTCCATTAATTACAACTGTCAGGTATTTCCGCCCCTACCCCTAGACAGGAAAGGACGTGACCGCTGAGTACATGAAGTGTCCAACATTCCACACTCTGTTATTTCGGCTAAAGCAGTACATCGTCCGGGTACATGTAGTACACTTCTGTTCGTTGCATTTTCAGTGTGCCCATACTACTTGCACCACTTACACTGAAAAGTGTGTGTGCGATTTGGGACCGACAGGGGTTTCTGCCACAAGATTGGCTACATTTTTAAAGGACCACCAAAATGACTCGACGTAGGAGTATATGGGAAATGCAGAAAGACGGGAGGCAAAAAAAACATCCTGTGTTCAACCTTGACAAAGTGAATGAATGAACGGTGACTGCTGGAATTCCTGTAGGGCAGCAGATAAGAGCCTCTTAAATTAGCCACTTCCCTTCAACTGCCCAGTCATACTAGGACTGTCTGCTGTAAACAAACAGGACTAGGAAAAGATAACTATGGTCCTAATAAAGTGCCTAACGTGGTCCTCTGCTGTTGTAACCCATCTCCCTCAAGTTTTGACATTATTGTGCATTCTGAGGTGCTTTTCTGCTCACTACAATTATACAGAGTGGTTATCTGAGTTATCGTCTGGCCATTCCCTGTTGACCTCTCTCATCAACAAGGCGTTTACATCCACAGAACTGCAGATCACGGGATGTTTTTTTGTTTTTGGCACCATTCAGAGTGAACTCTAGAGACTGTTGTGCGTGAAAATCCCAGAAATACTCAAACCAGCCCGTCTTGCACCAACAGTCATTTCATGTTCGAAATCACTGAGGTCATGTTTTTCCCCATTCTGATGGTTGTTGTGAACATTAACCAAAGCTCCTGACCCGTATCTGCATGATTTTATGAATTGCACTTCTGCCACACGATTGGCTGATTAGATGATCGCATGAATAAGAAGGTGCATAACCCTCCTGTTGTCTAAAGAAACTGCACCCTCATTTGTCCTTTCGGTCATTTTTGACCCGTATTGAAATCCATTAAAAATGCATAAACACTTGATTACTGTCATTAATGTCACTAAAGATTCCTCTTTACACTTTATTGTGGTCCCGAAGTGTATATTCATAGGGAAACAATGTTTTGAATATTAATGGATTAATATCATTTGGCAAACATTGGCGATTATTTCAATCACTTTTGGCATTTTATAATATCTCAACTATATTACAACATTTCATGACTTACATTTACATTTATGCATTTATCTAAAGTGACTTACAGTGCCCTTATTACAGGGACAATCCCCCCCCGGAGCAACCTGGAGTGAAGTGTCTTACTCAAGGACACAATGGTGGTGACTGTGGGGATCAAACCAGCAACCTTTTGATTACCAGTTATGTGCCCACTACACCACCACCACTCACTTATTCTGCTTGTGCAAAATCAACAGTGCACATTTTAGAGTCACAATTTTAGTGCATGCTTATTTCACAAATACATCTCTACTGCCTTTTCCAGCAGTCAAAATGGGCCCACTTTGCACGTCCATCGAAACAGGTCCATTTCTTCCCTCTAATGTCAAGCCATTTGTTTGTTGTGTTACAGGGGTGAAGAAAGGTGCTGTAATAGTACTTAATGCCATTGAATGTTTTTTGGAGAAAATGATATCAATAGAGCTTTTACTATTGAGACATTTAGCCCCGTTGCACCTTATCATATAAAATCCCATTAAAATCATAAAATCACACATGTGTGCTTGTGTGTGTGTGTGTGGACGTGTGCATGTGTGCTTGTGTGTGTGTGTGGACGTGTGCATGTGTGTGTGTGGACGTGTGCATGTGTGTGTGTGTGTGGACGTGTGCACGTGTGCGTGTGGACGTGTGCACGTGTGCGTGTGGACGTGTGCACGTGTGCGTGTGTGGGTGGACGTGTGCACGTGTGCGTGTGTGGGTGGACGTGTGCACGTGTGCGTGTGTGGGTGGACGTGTGCACGTGTGCGTGTGTGGGTGGACGTGTGCACGTGTGTGGACGTGTGCGTGTGCTTGTGTGTGTGGACGTGTGCATGTGTGCGTGTGTGCGTGTGTGGACGTGTGCTTGTGTGCGTGTGTGTACGTGTGCAAGTGTGCTTGTGTGTGTGTGTGGACGTGTGCATGTGTGCTTGTGTGTACGTGTGCAAGTGTGCTTGTGTGTACGTGTGGACGTGTGCACGTGTGCACGTGTGTGGACGTGTGCACGTGTGCACGTGTGCTTGTGTGTGGACGTGTGCACGTGTGCACGTGTGCTTGTGTGTGGACGTGTGCACGTGTGGACGTGTGCTTGTGTGTGTGTGTGTGTGGACGTGTGCTTGTGTGTGGACGTGTGCACGTGTGCTTGTGTGTGTGTGTGTGGACGTGTGCTTGTGTGTGTGTGTGTGGACGTGTGCACGTGTGCTTGTGTGTGTGGACGTGTGCACGTGTGTGTGTGGACGTGTGCATGTGTGCTTGTGTGCTTGTGTGTGTGGACGTGTGCATGTGTGCTTGTGTGCTTGTGTGTGTGGACGTGTGCATGTGTGCTTGTGTGCTTGTGTGTGTGGACGTGTGCATGGACGTGTGCATGTGTGCATGTGTGCTTGTGTGTGTGGACGTGTGCATGGACGTGTGCATGTGTGCTTGTGTGTGTGGACGTGTGCATGGACGTGTGCACGTGTGCTTGTGTGTGTGGACGTGTGCACGTGTGCTTGTGTGTGTGGACGTGTGCACGTGTGCTTGTGTGTGTGTGGACGTGTGCATGTGTGCTTGTGTGCTTGTGTGTGTGGACGTGTGCATGTGTGCTTGTGTGCTTGTGTGTGTGGACGTGTGCATGGACGTGTGCATGTGTGCATGTGTGCTTGTGTGTGTGGACGTGTGCATGGACGTGTGCATGTGTGCTTGTGTGTGTGGACGTGTGCATGGACGTGTGCATGTGTGCTTGTGTGTGTGGACGTGTGCATGGACGTGTGCATGTGTGCTTGTGTGTGTGGACGTGTGCATGGACGTGTGCATGTGTGCTTGTGTGTGTGGACGTGTGCGGACGTGTGCATGTGTGCTTGTGTGTGTGTGTGTGTGGACGTGTGCATGTGTGCTTGTGTGTGTGTGGACGTGTGCATGTGTGCTTGTGTGTGTGTGTGTGTGGACGTGTGCATGTGTGCTTGTGTGTGTGTGTGTGTGGACGTGTGCATGTGTGCTTGTGTGTGTGTGTGTGTGGACGTGTGCATGTGTGCTTGTGTGTGTGTGTGTGTGGACGTGTGCACGTGTGCTTGTGTGTGTGTGTGTGTGGACGTGTGCACGTGTGCTTGTGTGTGTGTGTGTGTGGACGTGTGCACGTGTGCTTGTGTGTGTGTGTGTGTGGACGTGTGCACGTGTGCTTGTGTGTGGACGTGTGCACGTGTGCTTGTGTGTGTGTGTGGACGTGTGCACGTGTGCTTGTGTGTGTGTGTGGACGTGTGCACGTGTGTGTGTGTGTGGACGTGTGCACGTGTGTGTGTGTGTGGACGTGTGCACGTGTGTGTGTGTGTGGACGTGTGCACGTGTGTGTGTGTGTGGACGTGTGCACGTGTGCGTGTGTGTGGACGTGTGCACGTGTGCGTGTGTGTGGACGTGTGCTTGTGTGTGGACGTGTGGACGTGTGCTTGTGTGTGGACGTGTGGACGTGTGCTTGTGTGGACGTGTGCTTGTGTGTGTGTGTGGACGTGTGCTTGTGTGTGTGTGTGTGGACGTGTGCATGTGTGCTTGTGTGTGTGTGTGGACGTGTGCTTGTGTGTGTGTGTGTGGACGTGTGCATGTGTGCGTGTGGACGTGTGCATGTGTGCTTGTGTGTGTGTGTGGACGTGTGCATGTGTGCTTGTGTGTGTGTGTGGACGTGTGCATGTGTGTGTGGACGTGTGCTTGTGTGTGTGTGTGGACGTGTGCATGTGTGTGTGGACGTGTGCTTGTGTGTGTGGACATGTGCATGTGTGCTTGTGTGTGTGTGTGTGGACGTGTGCTTGTGTGTGTGTGTGGACGTGTGCATGTGTGTGTGGACGTGTGCTTGTGTGTGTGGACATGTGCATGTGTGCTTGTGTGTGTGTGTGTGGACGTGTGCTTGTGTGTGTGTGTGGACGTGTGCTTGTGTGTGTGGACATGTGCATGTGTGCTTGTGTGTGTGTGTGTGGACGTGTGCTTGTGTGTGTGTGTGTGTGGACGTGTGCTTGTGTGTGTGTGTGTGGACGTGTGCATGTGTGCTTGTGCTTGTGTGTGTGGACGTGTGCATGTGTGCTTGTGCATGTGTGTGTGCATGTGTGTGTGTGTGTGGACGTGTGCATGTGTGCTTGTGTGTGTGTGTGTGGACGTGTGCATGTGTGCTTGTGTGTGTGTGTGTGGACGTGTGCTTGTGTGTGTGTGTGGACGTGTGCTTGTGTGTGTGTGTGGACGTGTGCTTGTGTGTGTGGACGTGTGCTTGTGTGTGTGGACGTGTGCTTGTGTGTGTGGACGTGTGCTTGTGTGTGTGGACGTGTGCATGTGTGCTTGTGTGTGTGTGGACATGTGCATGTGTGCTTGTGTGTGTGTGTGGACGTGTGCTCGTGTGCTTGTGTGCGTGTGTGTGGACGTGTGCACGTGTGCGTGTGTGTGGACGTGTGCTTGTGTGTGTGGACATGTGCATGTGTGCTTGTGTGTGTGTGTGGACATGTGCATGTGTGCTCGTGTGCTTGTGTGTGTGGACGTGTGCTCGTGTGCACGTGTGCGTGTGTGTGGACGTGTGCACGTGTGCGTGTGTGTGGACGTGTGCACGTGTGCGTGTGTGTGGACGTGTGCACGTGTGCGTGTGTGTGGACGTGTGCACGTGTGTGTGTGTGTGTGGACGTGTGCTTGTGTGTGTGTGTGTGTGGACGTGTGCTTGTGTGTGTGTGTGTGTGTGGACGTGTGCTTGTGTGTGTGTGTGTGTGTGGACGTGTGCTTGTGTGTGTGTGTGTGTGGACGTGTGCTTGTGTGTGTGTGTGTGTGGACGTGTGCTTGTGTGTGTGTGTGTGTGGACGTGTGCTTGTGTGTGTGTGTGTGGACGTGTGCTTGTGTGTGTGTGTGTGGACGTGTGCATGTGTGCTTGTGCTTGTGTGTGTGGACGTGTGCTTGTGTGCTAGTGCTTGTGTGTGTGGACGTGTGCTTGTGTGTGTGGACGTGTGCTTGTGTGTGTGTGTGTGGACGTGTGCATGTGTGCTTGTGCTTGTGTGTGTGGACGTGTGCTTGTGTGTGTGGACGTGTGCTTGTGTGTGTGGACGTGTGCTTGTGTGTGTGGACGTGTGCTTGTGTGTGTGGACGTGTGCTTGTGTGTGTGTGTGTGGACGTGTGCATGTGTGCTTGTGCTTGTGTGTGTGGACGTGTGCTTGTGTGTGTGGACGTGTGCTTGTGTGTGTGGACGTGTGCATGTGTGCTTGTGTGTGTGTGTGGACGTGTGCATGTGTGCTTGTGTGTGTGTGTGTGGACGTGTGCTTGTGTGTGTGGACATGTGCTTGTGTGTGTGGACGTGTGCTTGTGTGTGTGGACGTGTGCTTGTGTGTGTGGACGTGTGCTTGTGTGTGTGGACGTGTGCTTGTGTGTGTGGACGTGTGCTTGTGTGTGTGGACGTGTGCTTGTGTGTGGACATGTGCATGTGTGCTTGTGTGTGGACATGTGCATGTGTGCTTGTGTGTGTGTGTGGACGTGTGCTTGTGTGTGTGTGTGGACGTGTGCTTGTGTGTGTGGACATGTGCTTGTGTGTGTGGACATGTGCTTGTGTGTGTGGACGTGTGCTTGTGTGTGTGGACGTGTGCTTGTGTGTGTGGACGTGTGCTTGTGTGTGTGGACATGTGCATGTGTGCACAAACCCTGTTTGAGAGGAAAGAATGCAATTTCCAAGGAAGATGCAGTACCCAGTGGAGCAGATGGGGGAGCTAGAGAACAGTATGGGGCTAAATTTGAGAATTGTAAATATTTTTAGGTCAAATATGATTCATATATTTTCAAAAAAACTATATGAAGCTGTAAAAAATCCAGAAAGTCAAAAGATGAAACGTCTCAACTGCTTCTTCCCATATGGATCAAAATTGACCCATTAAAGCTGCGTTCACACTGCAGCTACTTTGTCGCTGCATGTCGCCAGTGGCTGGCGGTTAGGTCACTAGTGGTGTGTGTATGGAGAGTCTAAACAGCACAGTTTCTTTATTATTAATATTATTATTAAAATATTAGGATCACGTGAGCTCTACCATCTTCTCTAGTATTGGTTGACGCTTCTGAAAGTTGCTCTTCATTTGCATAAATTTAAACATTTCTCAACTGGACACGCCCACATCCGGTCGCCGATAGTCGTCATTGTAAACTAATGAGATGAGGTCGTTTTGTCGCTGCGTGTCGCTGGCAGTGTGAAAGCAGCTTAAGACAGTGGAAACAACTTTTTGTATAAAATGATGCAGTATTGTTTTTATATATTCTTTACCCGTCCCAGGTCAAAAATGACCCTAAGACAATAGGAGGGGTTTAGGACTATATGTGTACCCAAAGATATTGTACATGAAAAAACACTTTTTATATCAAGCGCACCTGAATGAATCCCAACATGCGTCATTGGTTTCTATCAAATCTATTGTAAACTGAAACTAGATTTGCATTTCCTGTCATGATCCTCAGCATGGCTTGTTGAGTGTCAGTTCAAACAAACGAAATGGGCCATGCAAACCAGCTAAACCATGACCCCTTGGGTTAAAGGGACAGTTCTCTCATCATTTACTTACCCTCACACCATCCAAGACGCATGACTTTCTGTCTTCCACTAAACACAAACGAAGATTTTAAGAAGAATATCTCAGCTCTGTTGGTCCATACAATGCAAGTGAATGGTGACCAGAACTCAGACGGTCCAAAAAGCACATAAAGGCAGCATAAAAGTAATCCATACGACTCCAGTGGTTTAATCCATGTCTTCAGAAGTGATCCCATTGGTTTTAGGTGGGAAAAGTCCAAAATGTAACCCCAAAACGTGAATGCAATTCAGTATGCAAACACTACAATGACGCCACTGCTGCCAATATTCTCTTAAGCACCTTGTGAGTTCATAATTACGGCGAGACGTCATGAAGTGATTCAGAGGGAAAGAATTTCCACACAGACAGCAGAATCAGAGGTGCCAGGAGGAATGGATGCCCTGTGAGATGCTTTCACAAGACAAGACTGCGTCTTTGTTCCGGAGAGGAATGACAAGGAGCCATTCACACACACACACACACACACACACACACACACACAGCACCGAACAACAATGCTCGCTTCTAAGACAACACAGTCCGTCTGTGAACTTTACACGTGGGCTGTGAACAATCGTGTGAACAATTTACAGGGTCCTCAGAGGGGTGGCTGAAATATCTGCCTGGATTCCAAACTGGCCTACTGTACGTCCCACTTCATGGTAAAGCATTTGCCCATCTAGATGCTAATCGAAGCAGGCAACGTTGAACTGCAGGTCTCGCACTAAACTATGAACTCGCTGTCCTTTTCTGCATATCGCGGCGACATTTGGTGGTCCGTTCTGCATAACGCATTGCTGCTTATCGTGGCCCATTTTGCACGTTTCGCAGCCAAACCAGCAGGCCGCTCGGTTCTCCCGATGGCCAGTTCGGCCCTGATCGGCCCAAAAGTGCGTCGGCCCACCGGGACAATGCCCGGTATGCCACGTTACCAATCCAGCCCTGCTGTCCGACCACACTCACTTTCATTGTATGGACAAGTACATTCTGTTAAATAACTCCTATTGTAACAACACGAGGGTGAGTAAATGATGCGTAAATGTAATTTTTGGGTTAACTATCCCTTTAAACTTAGATTTAATGATATTTGACTTTGATTTACAGTGAATAAGGAGTTACATTTTGGTCTGTTCTCACCCAAACCCAACTGGACCACTTCAGAAGACATGGATTAAATCACTGGAGTCTTATGGATTACTTTTATGCTGCCTTTATGTGCTTTTTGGAGCTTCAAAGTTCTGGTCACCATTCACTTCATACAGATCTGAAATATTCTTCTAAAAACCTTCCTTTGTGTTCAGCAGAAGAGAGAACGTCCTGCTCATCTGGCAAGGCATGAGGGCGAGTAAATGATGCGAGTATTTTTATTTTTGGGTGAACTGTCCCTTTAAACTGCACTGGGACAGATTGTTAGTGAGGTTAGAGAGATCGTTAGGAAGATGTTCACTGAACAAACACATCTGGAGATGAACTGTTTTTTAAAACTGTAGTGGACTCTCTCAAAAGAAAGCAAAATTACAAACAACATCTCTTTAATATCTACCGTAGTTGTTTCTCCTAGACGGCAATGAAATTAAAGGAGGTGAAATGGAGACTTTGAGCACTTTCAAAGTGTGCTCAGGTTTGCCAAGATACCAAAAATCCCCTCATAACAAAACGACATTATCTGAGCTCTGCCATCCACATGCATTTTATAGCTCTATACTCCTTCTGTATGTCAACAACATTATATCATTTGTGGCCATTTTGACTTCTACTAAGCAATTTTAGGAGAAACATCCATCATCGTCTGTCTGTCTGTCTGTCTCTATCTATCATCGTCTGTCTGTCTGTCTGTCTGTCTCTATCTATCATCGTCTGTCTGTCTGTCTCTATCTATCTATCATCGTCTGTCTGTCTGTCTCTATCCATCTATCATCATCTGTCTGTCTCTATCTATCATTGTCTGTCTGTCTGTCTCTATCTATCTATCATCATCTGTCTGTCTCTATCTATCATTGTCTGTCTGTCTGTCTGTCTGTCTCTATCTATCATCATCTGTCTGTCTCTATCTATCATTGTCTGTCTGTCTCTGTCTGTCTGTCTGTGTCTCTATCTATCATCGTCTGTCTGTCTGTCTCTGTCTATCTATCATTGTCTGTCTGTCTATCTATCATTGTCTGTCTGTCTGTCTCTATCTATCTATCATCATCTGTCTGTCTGTCTGTATCTGTCTATCATCGTCTGTCTGTCTCTATCTATCTATCATCATCTGTCTGTCTGTCTCTATCTATCATCATCTGTCTGTCTGTATCTGTCTATCATCGTCTGTCTGTCTCTATCTGTCTATCTCTATCTATCTATCATCGTCCGTCTGTCTGTCTGTCTATCATCGTCATTTGTCTGTCTGTCTCTATCTATCATCGTCTGTCTGTCTGTCTGTCTGTCTATCATCGTCGTTTGTCTGTCTGTCTGTCTCTATCTATCATCGTCTGTCTGTCTGTATCTATCTATCATCGTCTGTCTCTATCTATCATCGTCTGTCTGTCTGTCTATCATCGTCTGTCTGTCTCTATCTATCTATCATTGTCTGTCTGTATCTGTCTATCATCGTCTGTCTGTCTGTCTCTATCTATCATCGTCTGTCTCTATCTATCATCGTCGTTTGTCTGTCTGTCTGTCTCTATCTATCATCGTCTGTCTCTATCTATCATCGTCTGTCTCTATCTATCATCGTCTGTCTATCTATCATCGTCTGTCTGTCTCTATCTATCTATCATCGTCTGTCTGTCTGTCTCTATCTATCTATCATCGTCTGTCTGTCTGTCTTTCTATCTATCGTCTGTCTGTCTGTCTTTCTATCTATCGTCTGTCTGTCTGTCTCTATCTATCAATCATCGTCCGTCTGTCTGTCTATCTATCATCATCTGTCTGTCTGTCTGTCTATCTATCATCATCTGTCTGTCTGTCTGTCTATCTATCTATCATCGTCGTTTGTCTGTCTGTCTGTCTGTCTATCATCGTCTGTCTGTCTCTATCCATCTATCATCGTCTGTCTGTCTGTCTGTCTATCTATCATTGTCTGTCTGTCTGTCTGTCATCGTCTGTCTGTCTGTCTGTCTGTCTATCTATCATCGTCTGTCTGTCTGTGTCTCTATCTATCATCGTCTGTCTCTGTCTGTCTGTCTGTCTCTCTATCTATCATCGTCTGTCTGTCTGTGTCTATCTATCTATCTATCAATGATCTTCTGTCTGTCTCTATCTATTATCGTCTGTCTGTCTGTCTGTCTGTCTATCATCGTCTGTCTGTCTCTCTCTCTCTATCCGTCCATCATCTGTCTGTCTGTCTGTCTGTCTATCTATCTGTCTATCTATCATCTGTCTGCCTGTTTGAATCTCTCTCTATCTGTCCGTCCATCATCTGAAAATTAATACTTCTGAAACTGAGATGTTCAACATCTCATCCTGAGCTTTGAAAGAGCATCATCGGAGCAATACAGTTTTCCTATATGGACCTATATATATATATATATATATGATATTTCCTAATCTGGCATACCGGGCATTTTCCCGGTGGGCTGACACACTTTGGGGCCAATCAGGGCCCAAGCCAGAAACAAGCCAGAAATGCACTTTTTTTTTTTTGGGGACACTTATTTTGAAATTTAGGAAACTCTGCTCCTTTAAAATGCTCTATAGCTCAATACTTACCGAATTTAGCTTTTGGCAAATTTAGGCCAATATAGTCACCAGATTAAAGATTTTACAGTTACAGAAATACTCAAACCAGCCCGTCTGGCTCCAACAATCACCCATGCAAGTATCTAATCAGCCAATCGTGAGGCAGCAGTGCATAAAATCATGCAGATACGGGTCAGGAGCTTAATCTAATCATCAACCATCAGAATGGGGGGGGAAAAATGTGATCTCCGTGATTTTGACGGTGGCATGATTGTTGGTACCAGACGGGCTGGTTTGAGTAACTGTAACTGCTGATCTCACTAGATTCGTTGTTTGTTTTTTTTATTCACAAAGCACCGCTAAATCAGTAAAACTGATATATTGGTCTACCTCTAGAGTGCACATAAACATAAACGACTCACAAATATTGTCAGCGGCACATTTAAATGAATATAAACATATTTAAATGTACACTGCTTTTGAGCTGTTATAAAGCACTGCAGCGATTGTTTGTTTATAATGTACAGTAGGGTCGTGTGCCTCGGACAGGCAGCCATGCCAAACAATCTGCCACCATGGACTGAGCACAGACTCCTGAGGAGACTGATGGACACGTCCCATTACCTGCTGAAAGCCAAATGACTCACCGAACAGCCCAAACACACAGGAGCAGTGGAGGCAACAATAACAATGCTGCTGCAATACACAGACAATAGCACACAGCAATATTCCAGGGTCAACACAAATGAAGCTTAATCGATTTTGACTATATAAATTGATCGTATATTTTGACTATATGACTGCAGTGGTTAAATCCATGTCTTCTGAAATGATATGATAGGTGTGTGTGAGAAACTGGTCTCCTCCCCGACCAGTTAGTGGTGATATGCACGAAGAACGCAAATCAATGTGCATGTTTCAATGTACACGCAGCATGCTCGTGTTTCTACCTGTCGAGGGTGGTCGCGTGCTGTTGGAGAGGGGGTCTGTATTCCGGACGATGCAGAAGAAGCCATGTTCCTCCCTACGGGATCCCTGTGCACCTTCAAGAGCAGGACACGCCACTGCTGCGTCCTCTCCCGAACCGTAGAAGGACTTTCAGTCCGGCCCTAAAATACGGCAACTACACCCCTCCCATCTGTTCATCGGACACAGGCAATGACCTCGAAATATGTTACCGCACTTGGACAGTGAACGCTCGCCACAAGTAATCAGTCGCCGCTGTCGGTTTGTTATTGAGTGTGTGCGCGTCCCGCACCCTCCGTGCAACAGTTTGTCCTAGACTGACAGCGCGCGCACACACACACACACACACACACACACACACACACACACACATTAACGTGCAGGCATGCACAAACCTATGGTGAGATAGCTTTGAGATTTTTGTCCTGCCAGTTGACAGCCGTTGCATTCAATGTCATGTTATTAAGTTATTGCATTAGGGGGCGTTCAGAGTGAAAGCGTTCTTGTGCTAAATAAACAAACAAAAAAACAGCTAGACGCAAGGTAACGATTAGAACAGAACACCGGAGTCTCAATACACAAGTTATTTTAAGTTTTTGGATTGCGATACCAAAAAAAGACGCAACAGACCAGAACAGAACGCACGAGCGTCGTGACGCGTTGTGTACAGCTGAACTTCTTTTAAGGGACGTGTTTTTGGGGCCGTTCACATTGAACAGATCGCAGGTGTCTCGAGATGCATTTTCTTTTACTTAAAGTGCATTCACCGCCTTACTGAAGCTCCCTGATGCAGTGATAATCAGCCCAAGGTAAAAAGGCTTTTAAGTTTTTGAACCAATTCGTCATGTGTAATTGGAATGTCTACCTGTCTGTCTCTATCTATCATCGTCTGTCTGTCTGTCTGTCTATCTGTCTATCATCGTCTGTCTAATGTGTGTGTGTGTGTATATATATGTATGTATATATATACACACACACACACACACACACACACACACACACACACACACACACACACACACACACACACACACACACACACACACACACACACACACACACACACACCTAAAGGATTATTAGGAACACCAATCACATGGCAGTTGCTTCAGTGCATTTAGGGGTGTGGTCCTGGTCAAGACAATCTCCTGAACTCCAAACTGAATGTCAGAATGGGAAAGAAAGGTGATTTAAGCAATTTTGAGCGTGGCATGGTTGTTGGTGCCAGACGGGCCGGTCTGAGTATTTCACAATCTGCTCAGTTACTGGGATTTTCACGCACAACCATTTCTAGGGTTTACAAAGAATGGTGTGAAAAGGGAAAAACATCCAGTATGCGGCAGTCCTGTGGGCGAAAATGCCTTGTTGATGCTAGAGATCAGAGGAGAATGGGCCGACTGATTCAAGCTGATAGAAGAGCAACTTTGACTGAAATAACCACTCGTTACAACCGAGGTATGCAGCAAAGCATTTGTGAAGCCACAACACGCACAACCTTGAGGCGGATGGGCTACAACAGCAGAAGACCCCACCGGGTACCACTCATCTCCACTACAAATAGGAAAAAGAGGCTACAATTTGCAAGAGCTCACCAAAATTGGACAGTTGAAGACTGGAAAAATGTTGCCTGGTCTGATAAGTCTCGATATCTGTTGAGACATTCAGATGGTAGAGTCAGAATTTGTCGTAAACAGAATGAGAACATGGATCCATCATGCCTTGTTACCACTGTGCAGGCTGGTGGTGGTGGTGTAATGGTGTGGGGGATGTTTTCTTGGCACACTTTAGGCCCCTTAGTGCCAATTGGGCATCGTTTAAATGCCACGGCCTACCTGAGCATTGTTTCTGACCATGTCCATCCCTTTATGGCCACCATGTACCCATCCTCTGATGGCTACTTCCAGCAGGATAATGCACCATGTCACAAAGCTCGAATCACTTCAAATTGGTTTCTTGAACATGACAATGAGTTCACTGTACTAAAATGGCCCCCACAGTCACCAGATCTCAACCCAATAGAGCATCTTTGGGATGTGGTGGAACGGGAGCTTCGTGCCCTGGATGTGCATCCCACAAATCTCCATCAACTGCAAGATGCTATCCTATCAATATGGGCCAACATTTCTAAAGAATGCTTTCAGCACCTTGTTGAATCGATGCCACGTAGAATTAAGGCAGTTCTGAAGGCGAAAGGGGGTCAAACACAGTATTAGTATGGTGTTCCTAATAATCCTTTAGGTGAGTGTGTGTATATATGTGTGTGCATACGTGCGAGTATATGTGTATGTATGTATGTATACACATATACACACAAAAACACCTTGTTAGAAATTGCAGAACTAGTCAGAATGTGAATGTGTTCATGTAACTGTATAAAACAGAGAAAAACAAACAGAACATGTTTAAAAGGAAATTATTGGTAAGTATAACCTACAGGTAAAGAACAACAGTGCATTGCAAACTTGGAATTCCAGCATTTTCCCATTGAGGAAAAATAAAAATAGATTGAAACCAATATGCAAATATGGAGAATAAATTACACACATCAAAACCCCCAAAACATACAGAATGGATCATATTTCCATATCAGTAATAAACATTGAGACATTCCTTAAGACTGGCGTACCAGAAGTACAAAATGAAACTTTTCCATGTAGTCACTATTTAATATGCTTTTGAGGGATTACAGAATATTGCATAACTTGCGAGATTGACTTATTTGAACATTTTAATGAATAATACATAGCACACAAAATGCTCTTCACTGAAGAACACTTTCTAGTCATTCTGTTTTAAATAATAGTGCATGAATATAAAATGACTTTTATATACAGAAAGGCATCCATAACCATGTAGTTTTATAACTTCTTATGTTACAGAATGTTTCACTCTAGCCTTCATCTTACTATGTTCCAATACATAACATTTAATATTTCCCCGTATCATTGCAGAAGATAGGAGCATATTTAAGAAGAGGGTGTTAAAAGTAATGCTCAAGGTCAAATGATTAAAAACTAAGGCACATTAAAAACTTGTTTATGGCTCAAAAAACGGCAGAGTGGCATGATTTCAGCTAACATGAAGGACATCAAACCTTAACTAAGCAATAACTTAACCAAGTAAATACCCCCAAATTGTAATCAAATGCACGGTGCAAACAAATCTTTAACCCAGTTTACAACAGATAACTTGGCATGTTTTACATGGGCGGGGGGGGCAGGGGGGCATTCAGAAAGACTGCAGAACTATTTCAATATTGACAATGTGCGAACATCAGTGATATTATTATACAGTACTGATATATTGGTAAATGGATTCTGGTTATATATATCCGTTAATACTTCCAACACCTGTAATAAGGGTCCCACGGGTCGATCTCTGAATTCTGTGTAAACTTTGAGCGCCATCCATTACGATTTGGAATTTATCATTTTATTTAGTAATTATATTTATCACAAACATTATAATAATAGTGAAGTGATTGCCTTAAGACCATTGTATTTATAGTTTTCAACTATTATTCATTTTATGGATGTAATTGTACTTTTTTAAAACATCCAAAACGTTCCAATTTTTTAAATTAAAAAAAAAAAAAAAAGTGTAAAATAATAATATAAAACGACATCATACAATGTGAAAAGTAGATATTTTACTGCGATGTGGTAACTGTTTAAAACTCTGCTATCGGTGTCGTAAACCTTCCCATAAAACTGTGACCAAATAAATGAAGGGCGCTACAGAGATCTTGTTTTCCTGCTTTTCAGCATTGCTCAAAATTGACCCATGAAATCATATGGTGAAAATAGACTTTTAGTCTGATAAATTGCATTTATAGAACCTGACTGACAAGTGTGTGTGTGTGTGTGTGTGTGTGTGTGTGTGTGTGTTAATACTGGGGTTTCCACAGAATAATCTGTTTGTCCTCGCCGCCTGTAATGACACTGCTGCACTGCTCATTCATCCACATACAGGAAACTGCACCTGCATTAAAAAAAGAAACAGGTGAAGATGCTCCGTTACCAAAACAGCATCATAGGTGCTCCTGAAAAGCGTGCCATTGCACATAGTAGGCAGCTATTGTACAGCGCCACATACACAGAACCAATATACGGTTTAATTTTGAAGACGGGCACCAGACTGGCCATAGCCAGACAGATTTCGGTCAGTCAGTCAGGTGCACAACAGGATTAACTCCATTCCCGAAACCACGCCATGAGCGGGAGAATCAATCCGTCAAAGAACGGCCATTAGACACACTTCTCCATGAACAAACGCTCCATTTAAATCAAGAGACGGCTTGCGGCGCAACTGATAAAACGTCACCTGCGAGTTTGTCAGGTTGAAGCGTGCGTAACGCCGGAGCGTCTCCTGGAACTGAAGGTAATATTTCCTTCTGCTATGGAAGTGGCATCACATTCCAGGGATGCCGGCAATAATTTAAAGAGGAAGATGTCTGTTTTAGCGGAGATCGTCACAATAGGCATGTGCAAACCTACAGGTTTTGTCTGTATAATTCATCTAGTTTTGGTCCTCAGTGCATTTCATATGCAGGACCATTTTTCATCTTGGCATGCCGTCTTAAAAACGCAACGCTTGGACCAAAGTGTGAGAGTGTGTTTACCTGAGTGAGCAGGTATCTTATGGATAACTTTACTGCTGAGGAGGTTCAACACACTGAGTTCTCCCGACAGCCCTCCAGATAACACGGTGCTGCCGTCCCAACACATGCACCTACAACAATGAAACAGGTCTTTAAAAGAGAAAACATAATGGCGGGACAGTTCGGCACGTAGAAACAATGAAGTCCTTATGAGTAAATGCCATACTTTACACTTAACGTGTGCATTAGTGTTAAGGAAGCTACTCACTTCAAGTAGTTAAACTACAGTCGAGCTACTCTTTCAAAAAGTAGTTAGCTACTGCATTGAAGCTATTTTACCTCCTGAGATCCGTGCATGAATGCTGTGTGTATTTTCCATTTCCCTTTTTGATTTGTATCTAGTAGCCCCTAATAAACGTGCACATACTGTATACAGTACATTTATGTATGTAGAGTGTATGTGTTCTGCTCACCTCTGTTCTTCCTCTGTATGTACAGTAGAAATGAGCATGCCTGTCTGCACGTCTGTAACTGCCAAACACGAGTCCTCACCAACACTTAGAATATGTCTGCTGTCTGAACGCACAAACACATGTACAGATTTATCATCAAGCAGCACAGCTGTCGATAAATGCTTTATTTTGATATGGAAACACGCGTCACACACACCAGGACTGAAGGCCACCTGATGGATCTTTCCAGAATGGCAGGAGAGCTGATTGAGTGGCAGAGGGCTGGTGATGTCCCAGACAGTCAGAGTTCCTTCCTTAGTGCCCGTTGCCAAGAGTGTGCCAGCTGGACTGAGATCTATAGTATTAACCTGCATATGTGTACACACACACACACACACACACACACACACATTTAAATCTCACCCTCTTCACCTCGGATCACATTTACTTCTGCTTCAGAAAATGTACATTTGCATTTTGTAGCTAAAATTAATTTGAGATGATCAAGTGCAGCTGGTGGTTAAAAGTTGCTGGAGAAATATGCGGCACATAATGCAGTTGTGATGGCGATGCTTTTGATTAGATGATTGATCAAAATATTGAATATCAGGAATGTATCGTATCATAGCATCAGTGTTTCTTTAATACCTGTGCACACAGCATATACACATCGATTGATGGTCCTGATGCTGCGACAGAAAGTTTCCCCAATACCGACAGGTTGCCAGCTTGAACAGGGCCATGACGATAAATAGCAAAATAGCACGAAAGATGGATGGAAACTAGGCTACTGATGCTTTATACAAAAATGTGACCTAATTTTAAAAGTTTCAAGTGCTTGTTTGTAGCCTATTTGAGGAAAGTACCAAAAATAAAACACTATATCAATTTAGAAAATGTGTCAATACGAACCCCGGACTCGTGCTCAAATTCAGCAATCAGATCAAACGGCGCCCTTTTATTATTCGATATTTCAGCTGCTACACACTCCCAAATCTGTGAAAGAAACAGAGAGAAAGGCAGACATGTTTGAGGAAATCATCTTTCATTATTAAAATCACATAAAGGTAAAAGGAAATGCAATTAGTTTGAATATACCGCTGTCATTTTTCTAATATACCTTAACACAAAAACTGCAAGACATTTAAAAAAAAATGATTAAACTGTTTTTGCTGGCTTTACGCAATTTCAGCAAAGGTTGTGTTTACAACGAGCACCTCCAAAGAAGAGCTAATCGCTGAAGTATGTGAGGTCATGACACTGAATCTTTTTGAATGATATTCAGATTGAAAACGTCTCTTGCATTCATTGACAGCACTGCGCTGCACATTACTGCATTTGCACGGCATCGTCTTATATCACTTTAAGTCTTTTAATGTATTCTTTTCTTTCCTTCTTACTTAAATCCATTTTTGTATTTAAAGTTTTATCTATTTATTTTTTCATTTTATTTTTTGTAGGTGTACTCAGGGCTTGAGTTGACACGAGGAGATGGGGATGCGGATGCGAGGGGATGGGGATGCGAGGGGATGGGGATGCGAGGGGATGCGGATGCGAGGGGATGGGGATGCGAGGAGATGGGGATGCGGATACGAGGGGATGGGGATGCGGATACGAGGGGATGGGGATGCGAGGGGATGGGGATACGGATACGAGGGGATGGGGATGCGAGGGGATGCGGATACGGATACGAGGGGATGGGGATGCGGATGCGAGGGGATGGGGATTACGAGGGGCTTATAACGCTTTTGGGTGTGGAACAACATTTTTTACACAACTGTTTAAGCATCCTTCACAAAAACAGCCCAAACTTCATTTAGTTCAGTTACTGGAGCTGAACAACACGTGTCTGTGAAAGTAAACATTCATCAAAGTACAATGACCGAGGGTATCAGGTGCACATTAGGCATATTAAGGGTTAATGCTTATATTTGTCCAGATCTATTACATTAAAAATACATACAAAATGCAATTCACACGACCTTTAAAGTCATATTGATATTTTTTTCTGGGGCTTATAATAAAATAGTCACGTGGCGTCCAGAGACAGTAAAAAGTCAAAGTCTCATTAAAAAGAGAAATTCCTGAAAAAAGAAATGCTGGCATAACTGTTGGGGAATAATCTTTTATTGTTATTTATTGAAAAAAAAATGAAAAAAAAAAAGCAGTGAAACAATTGTGTTTTAAAATATTTAAAAATGCTTTAGTCCACCAAATTAAACTAATTGGGTGTGACCAACATGTAGGTTTCTGTTGACCATAAACACCATAAAACAGAGCGGACACATTTAGACCCTCAAGACAGAGCGTAAAAAGTAAAAAAAAAATAATAATAATAATAATAATTTATTTAAGAGAGAAAAAAAAACATTTTTTGAAGAGAGAATAAATTTAAGACTTAGGCTCAAGAACGAACTGAGACACTTTTTATTTTTATTTTTTTTCACCTTGCGGTTCAGGGCTTCCATAATATTTTATATAAATAAACAAAAATGTAATACACCACCCCCCCTTCAAATGTATTTTTACAAATAGTCCACTGGGTACACTTATTCAATATAGAGATGCATGTATGTGCAAATGTATACTCTTTATTTTTCATTTACTTCTGTGTACATTTATTTTTCTTTTATTATTAATCTATTTAATTTAATTGTTTTTTTAATACACTCGCATCTTTTGACTTAATTTCTAACAAGTGAAGCACTTTGATCTGCACACTAGATATGAAAGGTGAAATACATAAACAATTGTTTTAGCATTCTTAATAGATATTAAAATGACCTTTAATGCACCTTTCTTTCTCTTTTCATGCCTACTGTGTGTGAAGCACTTTGAATTATTACGGTGTATGACATTTGTTATAGAAATAAACTTGCATGGCCTTTAGCAGGTTTACTTGAGCCACTTACTGGACAATAAACAAGATATCCTTGAGCCAAACCGTATATTCTGCTTTGCTCTCAGTACCCCCAAACATGACTTAAAACACCAAACTGTGATTGGTCAACACATCATTCAGACGGCTCCTTACTGTACAAATAGATGGTTCATGGCCAGAGTACGCTGAAATGTGCACCAGACTTTACGCACATACAAAAGTCTGCCTACATGAAAATACCTTCACAGTGGAATCCCAGGATGCTGTGTAAAGTTTGTCGTCCCTCCAGCAAATATGACTGACTGCATCATCGTGACCCATCAACGTGTCCTGTCGTCTTCCATATGCAACGGAGTAAAAATACCTACAGGAAACACGTGAGGGGTCAAAGAAAGACCTGTGGTAAGTTTTGGAGGTAAAATATTGATGGTGACAGAATGAAGATGGTTACCGTATGAACACTTACACATTATTGTCCCATGAAGAACACACAACAATCTTATCTTCAGGCAGAATCAGACAGGATGAGAGTGCCTTAAAAGCCAAAGATTCAAATTAAAGCCTGAGTGTTTAAGTTGGATGTAAAACAAGCCTTTATGTACTTATAGATTGAACAGATTACCATGTTGGAGAAGGATGTGCTTCTTTGCAGGGCCCCATCTTTTGAGAACATCTTCAATGTGGAGTCTACATGAGGACCAACGACAAATTCACAGGCATTCTTAACATTGGTTACTCAGACCTTCTGTACCTTTAAATTTCTCAATTATACTGTAAATGTGCATGTGCAAATAAGCAACTTTGTTAATTTATCTCGCAATATATAACATTTTTGAATCACATTGCACAAAAAAGAAACACAGTATCATATTGTGACCTAAATATTGACATTATATTGTATTGCCAGTTAAAGTGCATTCATAAAGTATTCAGACCCCTGTATGTTTTTTTCACATTGTGTTATGTTGCAGTCTTATGCTAAAATGCTTTAAATAATTTGATTTTCACGTCGATCTACACTCCACACCCCATAATGACGAAGCAAAAACAAGACTTTTGATAACTTTGAAAATGTATTAAAAAGAAAAAAACTGAAATATCACATTGATGTAAGTATTCAGACCCTTAACTCAGTACTTAGTTGAAGCACCTTTGGCAGCGATTACAGCCTTGAGTCTTTTTGGAGATGATGGGACAAGCTTTGCACACCTGGATTTGGGGATTTTCTGCCATTCTTCTCTGCAGATCCTCTCAAGCTCTGTCAGGTTGGATGGGGACCGTCGGTGGACAGCCATTGTCAGATCTCTCCAGAGATGTTTGACTGGGTTCAAGTCCGGGCTCTGGCTGGGACACTCAATGACATTCACAGAGTTGTCCCGTAGCCACTCTTGTGTTGTCTTGGCTGTGTGCCTATGGTCATTGTCCTGTTGGAAGGGGAACCTTCAGCCAAGTCTGAGGTCCTGAGACAGATCACTAGAGCAGTGTGAAGTCCCCAGCTAAGTAATCAGATATCAGAAGACTACAAAGGACAGTTCAGACTGCTGAGTGGATTATTGGTTGCCACCTTCAAGAACTGTACACTTCCAGAGTGATGAAAGGGGCTGGAAAAATCACTCTGGACCCCACTAACCCTGCCCACTACCTCTTTGAAGTGTTACTTTCTGGCCGGCGCTACAGAGCACCAGAACTGTCGGCCACAAGAACTGTTTTTCCCCTCAGGCTATCCATCTCATAAACAGTTAAAGCCGCCCCATTGAGCAATAATCATGTGCAATGCATGGATTAGTCTGTTTATATTTATCCTGCATATCCTCCCTCATTACATGCCATTACATGTCCCTGCACTCTGTACACATTTTATTCTATTTTTTGGTGGTTGTTCTTGTTGTTTTGTTTGTGCACTGGAAGCTTCTGTCACAAAGACAAATTCCTTGTATGTGAAAGCATACTTGGCAATAAAGCTCATTCTGATTCAGATTCTGAAAATGTGAATAAATGAGGGTGTCTGAATACTTCATGAATACACTGTACCTTGAGATTCCCACCCCTAGTTTTAGGGGCAGATTACTGCCATCTAGTGCAAAAAAAATGTACAATTACATGCCTTGAAAATCATGTCATGACAAAAATAACCTGTAAATGTGGCAGAGATCCTCTAATTAATTTCTGGTTGTAACAAGATTATTTGTGAATATGTGTGTGTGTGTGTTTTCTGTATTGTGGATACATTATGGTCTCACCCATTAAATTGTGTGTGTGTGTGTGTGTGATATCTGCATTGAAGCAGAATTATTGATTTTATTTGACAAATTATAATAAAAAAAAATTGTTCTCTGTTAAAGTCTTGCCCATTCATTCCTGTGTGTGTGTGTGCGCAAATGTTCTGCATTGTGGATGTGTTATATAGTCTCACCCCTTCATTTCTGTCTTTGTGTTTTGCATTGTGGCTGAGTCATTGATTTTATTTGGAAAAATTCCCCCCAAAAATTGCTCTGTATTTTAGTCTCACCCATTCATTTTCTATGGATGGTCAAATTTGACTTTTGAAAGTGTCGTTTTTTTTTAGTTTTTTTTTTACACAGCATAAACTCATTAGAATCAAGTCCAATTTTTAAAGAAACAAAAATGACCAAACAGTGCATAAGGTGAACAGTGAGCGTCATATTTCAGCGCAGATTGTTGTTTTAACCTCTTTACTGTTACTATTTAAAGAGGCCGTTATTGAAGGATGGGGCAGCAGCAAACCCCCAACCCCAACCAAGACTCATTTTGCATGCAAAAGTTATCTAATCATAGGACTTTTACTTGTTTGTAAAGAAGTCTTACAATTAAACAGTTTTTTGTTTTTTGCTGCTGTCTCTCTACGGGTCAAAGAAAGAATGGAAAACTCTCATGAAAAACTAAATTGAGATTCTGAGGCAAAAAAACTTTACTACCTTTATAAGTGGACCTCAGGGAATGATGGAAAAATGTAAAAAAAAAATAATAAAAAAAAATAAATATATGATACCATCCCTTTAAAAGGTCTGAGAAACTAATCTTAGCAGCTTGGGAATGACTTATGGGAATTTATCAGTGAAAGAAAGAAACTAAATGGATGGATTTGTTTACCTTGAGATGTTGAGAAGATGAAGTCTCCACTGAGGGTCACAGCAATGTCTGTAACTACTCTGAATACCCAAAACAACAAACATCGTAAGGGTCAAACGCACATCAAATCTCAAAACATATTCTATGACAAACAGATACTCACTCCTTGTGTAGTTTATGGCAGGACTGCAGTGTGAGCTTGTTCATGTTGCTCCAGGCCATTTTCTTACTCTCCTCTGTGAGGTCTTCAAATGACTCCATACTGGGAGAAACTGACCAGAAAACACAATCATGCATCAAAATGGTCCTGGTCATAGGCACAGAGTACTCATGAACACCCAGCTGGAAAAACCAGGTCAGACCGTTTATGGAGGTAAAGTTTTGGAAGGTTGTAGCTGGTTTGCTACTGGTCCCAGGTGGTCTGCCATTCTGATTACAGCCTTACCAGCCAGAAGCTCAGCTAACTAACCATTTAGAACAGCTAATAATAACCCGCGTAGACCAGCTAGAAACCAGGGTCTTGTGCAATTTAGAAATAAATTAAGAACGCTTTTCAATTGTCATTTAAATTAGAAATTAAAAAGAGTCGAATCAACCACCACACACCTGATAGTTTATCAGCAGGTGCGTAGGAAATACACTGAAGCAACCCTGCTATAAACCATGGAAAATAGCTACCATCATCAAAGCGGCTTTTAGCTTGACTTTCCAGGGGTGCATCCTCATTTTGCACACGGCTAATATACAGGGTCATACCTGGCGAGAAGTCGCTGCTGCTGAGGCTGGGGGTTGCGGACAGGTTGTTGAAGCGTGGAGTGATTCTCTGAGGATGAGGAGTGGTGAAAAGCTGCCGTGGCGTTTGACCAAACTCCAAAATCTGAGTCAGCATGGCGATTTTCTGGTCGGGGTCCTCAATACTGCAGAAACACACATATATACACACTGACAAATGTACACTGATATAAAATGAAACACACAAAAACTGCATCAAAAATTGATTCAATGATCTAAACATGAAAAAAACATGTAGAGAGAGAGATTTGAATGAGATGTTTACCTATCACAGTCCACTCCTCCCTCATATGTTAATGGATGGAAAACTGTAACACAGCAGACATTATAGTTATTGAAGGGAACTATCACTGTTCCCTTCAAATGATTAGTGGTACTTTGCAAGTGGGCATTCATTTTACCATTATGGGCAGCCACAGCTTCACTTCCTCTCTGTTTGTATCCAAAGATTAGATCAATCCACTCATGCAGATGTTCAGACACATACTGACTCTCCAGAGCCGAACGCATTTTCTGTAAGAACTCATCTGCATCTGCGCGTGCATACACATGAAAAAAAATCTTTTAAAGAGTTGGAGAAAGTCTCTGTAGGTTCATACAATGCAAGTGACTGGTGATCAGACATTTGCATTTACATAAAGGTAACCCATAAGACTCCAGTGGTTTAATCCATGTCTTCTGAAGCTATATGAAAGGTGTGGGTAAGAAAGAGATCAAAATTTAAGTCCATTTTTACTCTAAATCTCCACTTTCACTTTCAGATGTGAAAGTGAAACTAAACAGGCAACTAGGGCGGTCACGATTATGAAATTTGGCTGACGATATTCTGCAATAGTAAATATTTCTGTCTTCATTTCTTCACTTTCACACATTTAATTCTCTTAAACCCACAACTCCTTATTTCTCATGAAGCAAAACCTTTGAGATTTTATTTCATCATTTTATCACTCCACAGAAATAGAGCAAGTAAGTGTCTCCTCCTCTGTGTCACTGCATGCATGAACCCGCTATGACCTGTAACATAACATAGAAATCTAGGGGTAACCATTGATGACAAGCTAAATTTCACAGACCACATCTAAAGACTGCAAGATCATGTAGATTTACACTCTACAACATCAGGAAGATAAGACCTTTCCTCTATGAACATGCCACACAACTGCTTGTTCAGTCACTTGTCATAACTAGACTGGACTACTGTAACGCTCTCATTGCAGGCCTTCCTGCATGTGCTATTAGACCTCTGCAAATGATCCAGAATGCAGCAGCACGTCTGGTCTTTAATGAACCAAAGAGAGCGCACGTTACACCACTCTTTGTCTCTCTCCACTGGCTGCCGGTTGATGCACGTATTAAATTCAAGGCTCTGATGCTGACATACAGAACAGTCACTGGGTCTGCACCAACATACCTAAAAACATTTATGCAGATCTACGCACCCACTAGAAGCCTGCGGTCGGCTAAGGAACGTTGCCTTGTTGCACCAAAACAAAGAGGCTCCGAAACACTTTCCCGGACTTTCGGCTTCATCATACCACATTGGTGGAATGACCTTCCCAACTCCATCTGTGAAGCTGACTCACTTTGTCTTAAAAAATGACTAAAAACACATCTTTTCCATGAGCACTTCACTAAACCAGTCACTTAAAAAAAAAAAAAAAAAACACATTTCCTTGTTGCACTTAAATCGGTTTTGTATACTATTCTGATGCTTGTGAAACTTTGTAAAATGCCACTTTTGTACCACTGTCTCCATAAGATGATTCACTTGTTTTCCTCTTTTGTAAGTCGCTTTGGTGTTCAACTGAATGACACACAAACATGACAGTATATTCGCTTACAATTCCCTTATCTGGGCATTAAAATGTGATCGCAATTTGAAGTGCACAATAACGGCGGTTGTCTCAAATAACCACGATTAGACGATTATTTAATAATCAAGTCACTGGAGTCTTATGGGTTACTTTTATGTTTCTTTTAAGCTAGAAAGTTCTGGTCACCATTCACTTGCATTGTATGGACCTACAGAGCTGAAATATTCTTTTAACATCTTCATTTGTGTTCAGCAGAAGACAGAAAGTCACACACATCTGGGATGGCCTGAGAGTGAGTAAATGATGAGAGAATTTACATTTTTGGGTGAACTGTCCCTTTTAATGTAGGAGCTAAATACAATAAAAATCTAAAACCTAATAATCAAGGCATGTTTTGCATAAACAGTTCACTAAACACAAGAAAGAATGACATTTAATCATATTACTTATATGTACCATTACACTGATTCACTGAAACAGACAGTCTGAAAGAACAAATTTGCAGACCTTAACGACACTATTTTTAATTCGGATTGCAAGCCAACTTCTCCCAAAACTTCACTACTTCCACAGGTTTCTTGGGCCATGAGATAAGGAGGGAGTGGAAATGAACCTATTGGTGCAATATTTTATGAAATTTAACTTGATGTCTGCCATTGTCCTTTCCTTTTATTTCAGCAACACAATCATCAAGAATATATTGTGAATATTCGATGGACTGCCAATCCTGATATTAAAGAGAAATGTAAAAAAGGACGAAACAGAACATGAAAGATAGTGGAAATGAGACGGACATATAAACAGATGTTCACCTGAGGACCATGGAGGAAGCTCAACATTTTCAACTGTCCCGCCTCCCTGCCTCCTGCCCAGATCCAAATGCTGCAGATTCTTCAGGAAGCTGCTGTCATTCCCGTAGAACTCAGGAATCAGCTGATAAACAAACACACACACACACACACACACACACACACACGACTTTGGATCTATATGCAAATTACTCATGTTATGTCTAGGCTTCATGTCACAGAATTATTAAGGGTTCAATATTGCAATATGATAAAAAAAGGCAGGACTTTTCCAAATGCAAGATGTAAACCAAATGCATTGTTCCTCACCTCTTTGAAGTCAGTACCGCCCTCTAAACAGTTCTTCCATGTCTCTCCAACACTGTTGCACAAATATATCTATGTGAAGTCTGTTGAAATGTTTGAGTAAGTGTGTGTGTGAGTGTGTGTTTATGAGCTGGTTTGTTAGTGCAAATACCTGTTAAACATTCTGTCCGCATGATCGAAGCGTCCATTCTGCAGGCACAGCATGTGTTCTGGAGCTGCAGGAAGGCAAAGGATGCTTCAGCAAATGCAGGCAGTGCCCAAAATTCATCAAGTACCAAATGAAAATACAGTTGAAGTCAGAAGTTTACATCCACATTAGCCAAATACATTTAAACTCAGTTTTTCACAATTCCTGACATTTAATCGTGGAAAACATTCCCTGTCTCAGGTCATTTGGGATCACTATTTTATTTTAAGAATGTGAAATGTCAGAATAATAGTAGAGAATTATTTATTTCAGCTTTTATTCCTTTCATCACATTCCCAGTGGGTCAGAAGTTTACATACACTTTTAGTATTTGGTCGTATTGCCTTTAAATTGTTTAACTTGGGTCAAACGTTTTGGGTATCTTTCCAAAAGCTTCTCACAATAAGTTGCTGGAATTTTGTCCCATTCCTCCAGACAGAACTGGTGTAACTGAGTCAGGTTTGTAGGCCTTCTAGCTCACACACGCTTTTTCAGTTCTGCCCACAAATGTTTTATCAGATTGAGGTCAGGGCTTTGTGATGCCACTCCAATACCTTGACTTTGTCCTTAAGCCATTTTGGCACAACTTTGGAGGTGTGCTTGTGGTCATTGTCCATTTGGAAGACACATTTGTGACCGAGCTTTAACTTCCTGGCTGATGTCTTGAGATGTTCCTTCAATATATCCACATTATTTTCCTTCCTCGTGATTTAGTGAAGTGCACCAGTCCCTCCTGCAGCAAAACACCCCACAACATGATGCTGCCACCCCCATGCTTCACGCTTAGGATGGTGATCTTCAGCTTGCAAGCCTCATCCTTTTTCCTCGAAACATAACGATGGTCATTATGGCCAAACAGTTCAATTTTTGCTTCATTAAGTAAGAGCTTTGTCCCCATGTGCACTTGCAAACTGTAGTCTGGCTTCTTCCTTGCTGAGCAGCCTTTCAGGTTATGTCGATATAGGACTTGTTTTACTGTGGATATAGATACTTGTGTATCTGTTTACTCCAGCATCTTCACAAGGTCGTTTGCTGTTATTCTGGGATTGATTTGCACTTTTCACACCAAACTAGGTTCATCTCTAGGAGACAGAATGAGCCCCTTCCTGAGTGATATTATGGCTGCGTGGACCCATGGTGTTTATACTTGTGTACTATTGTTTGAACAGATGAATGTGGCACCTTCAGGCGTTTGGAAATTGCTCCCAATGATGAACCAGATATGAGGAGGTTCACAATGTTTTTTTCTGAGGTCTTGGCTGATTTATTTAGATTTTCCCAAGATGTCAAGCAAAGAGGCGATTCTGATTTTGAAGGTTGGCCTTAAAATACATCCACAGGTACACCTCCAAATCAGTGCACCTCCTATCAGAAGCTAATTGTCTAAAGGCTTGACATCATTTTCTGGAATTTTCCAAGCTGCATAAAGGCACAGTTAACTCAGTGTATGTAAACTTCTGACCCACTGAAATTGTGATATATTCAATTAAAAGTGAAACAATCGGTCTGTAAACAAGTGCTGGAAAAGAAAATGTCATGCACAAAATAGATGTCCTAGGAGTAGTTAAATTCTTTTTAATGACTTCAACCTAAGTGTATTGCAAATTTACATAAACTGTTTAAGAAAGTATAGAAATATTTTAGTAAATAAAACATTTAATGAAATAAAAAAAACAAGCCAAAACAAAAAACAAAAAAAATAGATATAACAAAAACAAAAAGCACTTACCAACTCTGACGAGGTAGAAAAGCACATATCCAGGCGATGAGTAATGACTGCCGAACATAAAACGAGGTTCGGGCATATCTCTGTAACGTTCCTGTAGCGCACACACACACAAAAAACTTAAGCCAAAAACAAATCGTATACATCCAGAATCTTTATAAGACAATCAAAAGACCTAAACATATTGAGCATGTCTTTGTGTACATTTGATTTCTCACCAGTAATCTCTCCAGTCTCTCTGTATTCAAAGCTCCAATTGGTTTACTGAGATCTCGAAATGAAGCAGGATTCAACAAGTCTGGGATTAAAAAAAAATACAATAAAAAATATATCACATATATTTCAGACTTGGGCACAAAAAAGTATTTTGACACTTAAGTCACACTTAAAATGTATGATTTCATTGCAAAAGATAACATAATATCAAACTGCATCTGCACTTAAATGCTGCTAGAGATTTCACAAAATCAACATGATTGTTCAGTCTTATTTTCTATCACTTATTTTTTATATTCTGTTATATTATGCAACAATAAGTGTTACTAAAGTGCTTTTTGAGGCCACTGCATGTGTGCACCAATTGAAGTGTGTGTTATAAAGAGACTGACCTAATTGTGCACTGCTATAATCACTTATGACCCAGGGGAACACAGGATACTGTGAAAGATCATTTACACTGCGGTCTGCCAGATTGTTGAGATGTAGCAGGTACTGATAGTTGGAGATGTGTCCTCTCTGCCACTGCAGCATGTAGCTCTCTGCTGTGTGTTCAGTCATATGATTCTCTACATCACAAATACAACACATCAATGTTGTTTACTTATCTAAATTCAGTTATTTTGTTCTACACCAACTGGAACAAAAATTCATACCAAGTTTTGGTTAAGCTGTGTTTTGGAAAAATTGTTGAAGATAGGTGGTTTTACATGGGTTCTAGCTGTTCCCAGGTGGTTAAGATGCTTGGTCAGCAGTACAACAAGCTTGTGAAGTTAATGTCAACCATCAAATGTCACGCTGGTTTATTGTTGGTAAAATGTGGTCTACTGCACCTGTTCTAACCAGCTTGACCAAAGCGTTCTACCAGCTCCAACCAGCCTGACCAAGTTGGTCTACCATTTCCAACCAGCCTGACCAAGTTGGTCTACCAGCTCCAACCAGCTCGGACAAGCTGGTCAGCAAGCTCCAACCAGCTCGACCAAGCTGGTCAACCAGCTCCAACCAGCTTGGACAAGTTGGTCAACTAGCTCCAACCAAGTTGGTCAACCAGCTCAACCAGCTCCAACCAGCTCCAACCAGCTTGGACAAGTTGGTCAACCAGCTCCAACCAGCTTGGACAAGTTGGTCAACCAGCTCCAACAAGCTTGAACAAGTTGGTCTACCAGCTCGATCAAGACGGTCTACCAGGTCGACCTTGAATATACCTAGTAGTCCATCAAGACAACCATGTCAGTAGCTGGTTTAAATTTGACTTTCCTGCAGAGTATAATGTACATTCATCTTAGATAAATTTTAGGATACATTACAAAATTAAACCTACCAAGGAAAGTGGCGATGTAGTAGTAAAGCTCATCTCTGTCTTTATTATTGTAGAACTTCAGGTAGATATCAGAGCACAAATCATTCTCCGTGCAAAACACCTCAAGACCCTAAACACACACAGTACATTAAAATATATCATAAAAACACAAAAGAATGCATCTCTGCTAACAGATAAAACATTCATGCATACATACCAGATATACAATATGCACACATTCAATACACACACACACACACACACACTCACCAAAGGTCTCAGTCCATGTCTTCGTTTGTAGATCCACCTAACGCTGTGTAACCCAATCCGCACTACAGCATCCTTTCAGAAACACATATTTAAAGCAGTGAAGGTGCTGTACACTCAGTAGAGAAACATTTCTTAAAGAAAACTCAAAGAAAGCAACATACCGGATAACCATTCATAGGCTGGAAATATAGATTGAGGTCAGTGATGCAAACGTGACCAGCGTTCGTCACCAACGGAGAAACCATCTCTGCCTCACACTCCATGTGCGGCCGCTCGAATACATTCTCAAAACTAGACAAACACACAATAAATAAATGCATAAAACACACAAGCGTCCACTATATTCATCTTTCGGCCAAACCACAATGCTGAAATAGCAAGTGACTGGGTTTTAACAGCTAGATTAAGAGATTAATCTCAAAGAAAACTCTGAAATGTCCAGAACAAGCAAGCCAAATAAATGAATGCGACACTGATGTTACCTGTTCTTATCAAAACAGGTTCTTGCCAACCTGGACTGCAAGATAGCCGCAATCTACCAAAGAAACAGAGATATTCAGAGATGCAACCGCCACTGCTCATAACAACAAATTTGCTAGTGTGCGTATTTGTTTAATTTGACTAACCATGGCTGTCTGGTCACCCAGCTTATCAAGACAGGTTGCTCTGTGTAACTATAAAAATAGCAATATTACCAACCAAAAAAGGTGAAAATCTGAATGAATATTCTTTAATTGAAAAACAAAATCAAAGACAAACCTGTAGTAATATCTGAACAACATCCTCTGTTTTTCCGGACTCATCCAGTTGGAATATGAATTTTCTTTCTCCCTAACATCACAGGCAAATATCAATTAACATTTAAATGTGCCAAAGAGAGAATAAGCAAGAGAAGAAAATACCAAAGCGGAATATAATTGCTCCAAATATATATATATAAAATATCGAATTAAATCTAAATCCCTTGGTACATGAATATGGTAATCATTCAGTGCCACAGTATACATCAAAGTACCATGACTGCACCATGGTTCTGCCACAGGCACAAAAAATAAACTCACCCTTTCATATGTATATGGAGCAACCACATTTCCTTCTTTAATTAGATAGACCTGTCACAAAGCAACAAGACTTGGTTAAAAACACTATCAGTTGAAACCTTGCAAGAGAACAACTATAACCAAAAGAAGTGAAAAGGTAAGACGTACTCACCAGCTTGGTTTCAATGAGAATACAGGCAGGTTTACTTCTGCAAACGCACATGAAAAGGAAATGAAACAGGGACAGGACAACTTCACAAACGACACTGTTATACTATGAATGCAACAACATCCATTACCAGTGTTGCCAGATGTACGATAATTATCGTATTTGTACGATAATTTTGACCTCTGTACGATGTACGATCAATAATGAAAAAAATCCCATAATGTACGATAATTTCAGAGTTTTCAGTCGTTCGTCCAAACACACATCCTACCGCTTCTCTCTCGGACCCCGAATCATTTCGCAGGCTCGCCTGCCTGCACGCAAGAACGTACACACACACACACACACACACACACACACACACACACACACACACACACACAGCACAAGTGGATGTGGCATCCGATGATGACAGCAACTTAGAGATCGAATTTGAATCTTTTTTGTGTTAATTGTGCACTTTTTTCTTTTTTTGTGCACTTTTTTTCGGCATATCTTTTGCACTTTGGAAAAAAAAAGTTATTCAGACTTCCTCCAGTTAATGTGAGCGTATTATACAGCTTGTTCAAATTGGCTGTAAAATTATTTGGAAAATAAAATTGTTGGAAAATAACTATATTTTATGCGTTTGGTTTGTGTACGATAATTTTTTTTAAAAAACGATAATTTTGAGGTTTTGGTACGATACTTCGACATTTCTAATCTGGCAACACTGTCCATTACTATTGGCATAAGTTACCGAATATCAATAAACAAAACAACGCATTCATGTGAACGGGAATTATAAAACTGTTACTCTATAAATACGTTGCTCTCATTTTCCTCCACTGCCTCTATTCCTCTGCAGTCTTTTAGAGGAATCTATATGAAAGACAATAAGATTGCATTTTCTTAATGTAATATCATAGCAAGTGCAGAGTCAGCTGACCAGTTCACATCATGTTTAGTGATAAAGAAGACGGCGATACCTTTAAAACAGGCCCTGGTGTGCCATCTGGCTCAAAAATGACAGATTTGGAACATATCTTTAGTGAGCCACTGGTCCGTCTGCACATACAGAGACACATAAACATTGATCAGACGCTTTCAGCAGTATTCATCCATGCAGTGAACGTATGGATGTATGCATGGATGAAATCCATTATTGATGTGTGTAAGACTCAAATAAGATCCCTTTGGATAAACTGGGACTGCTGTGTGCTATAGCGCGACCCTCTCGCATTTCCCTCATCATTTATTCAAGGTCATTTCAGCTCACCTGTTTGCCTCGGTACCTCTGATGGTCAGATTATATGCCGTGTGCTGTTCAAAATAATGTTCCTCCAGGTCCAACAACAACAGTGAAAATCTGAGCAGAGACACAGGAGAGATTGCGAGTACAGACCGTGAGTTGCAACAGGACAGCTAGAAGCGGAAAACAAACTATACCACAGATGTGAGAAAACAAAGAAGTGAGGAATTTTACACATGAATTGAACAACTCTCCACTCCAGTCCAACAGTCCAGTAGGAATCCTGTCGCATTTAAACACGCTAAATACCGCATATATTTCTAACATGATAAAGGGCCTTAATGGGTTCAAATTTGGTTAAAGAGCCAAATAAGATTCTACTTGATACTGAAATTTCTACAGGATTGTCATTTGATTCTTAAACCCTACTTTTACACACTCAAAATAATAATAATAATAATAATAATAATAATAATATTTTTAAGATTAATTTACTTTTTTTGCAACAAAACGCCAACAAATTGAATTGAGTAATCTTGAATAAAATACCTAAAGATTTTAAGCTTTATTGTTTAAATTGGTTTCCAAAATTTTGGTATGAAATTTAAATGTGTATATCGTAGGCTAAAATATACTTTTAAGTGCAGCAGAGTTTTGGAATAAGCACTTTATGCAACTGAAATTATAATTCCAGTCATATATTAGTCTTTTTGGGGAAATATGTGTTATTAACAGGAACAGTTTCTACTTTGTTTCTTCTGCAGAACACAAATGAAGAATCATTCAGCTTTGTAGGCCCTCAGTGCAAGTGAATGTGTGCCAAAATCTGAAGCTCCAAATCGCACTTAAAGGCAACATAAAAGTAATCCATAATTTTAATTCATGTCTTCATAAATAACCTAATCAGATTTGGATGAGAACAGACCAAAATATAAATCATTTTCCACTGTAAATCTTGACATCAGCCATTTGCTTCCTTTGCACCATCTAGCTCTGTGCATGCATCAAGCACTAGGAAGTGTAATCGAGCTTGAAACCATGATCATGCCAGCAGACTGCAATGGCAAGATGTACCATGAAAAAGGAGTTTTATTTCAGTCTGCTCTCACCCAAAATTGATTACATCACTTAATAAGACATTGAATAAACCACTGGAGTCTTATGGATTACGCTGACTTGGTGCTTTTTGAAGCTTCAAAGTTCTGGTCACCATTAACATACATTGTAAGGACCTACAGAGCTGAAATATTCTTATAAAAGAAAGAAAGAAAGAAAGAAAGAAAGAAAGAAAGGCATACACATCTTTTATGGCACGAGGGTGAGCAAATGATGACATAATTTTCACTTTTGTGTGAACTATCCCTTTAAACATGCATTTTTCTGTCCAGTAGGTAAAATCTCATTAGGATCCAATGTTATTTTCAAAATACCAATTAGCAAGAGTTTTTGAGTATGGTATGTATAAAGATAGGGAAAGGTTTATGTTAAGCTTAAACCATCTTTAATCCAGCAGATGGACCTGCGTCATGTATGACAGGGAAACGGGACGCTATGTAAGACTGTAAAATTTGTTTTGTTGTGCTAAAACAACACTGGCCTACGAAGCGGATTATTCAGCGAGCTAAAGTGGAACACTGCGCCTGAAGTCGGAGTGCTGTGGCCGGGGCCGACACGAGGGAGCACACCCTTGACCACCTCCACATCCTTTCGAGCTGCAGGTATAAACATATTCGAATATGAAAGCGGAATGCGATGGAGTGACTGCAGTGAAATACCTTTCTTTGACGCGATCATTCTGCCTGATGAAAGCCATGAGGACCCGCAGCCGCTGTCGCGAGAGATGTAAACACGGAAGTCCTTTGAGACGGGAGGCACCAGCTGATCACCGTCATTCTTGCGCTCGTGTCTCTCTTATTGAGGAAAAATAACAACTACACACATGGTCCTGTGACCGATTTAACCATTGTGCAATAATTTAACTAAGTTATACCATATTATATGTTAATATTATTTTTCACTTTCAATGAGTTCATGTTTTAACCAACATCAATCCGGATCATAACTACCAAATATTCAATCATTTTCAGGTTTTTAACCCTTTAAATGCCAGTTTGTTTACATAATGACACTGATGTTTTTTACACACACACACTTTTAGCTGCATCATTTATTCAATTGTCCTGCAGTGCTCTATAATACATCAAACAGAAAATAGGAAAGAAAAAAAAGCAAGTATTTGCTCCATAGGCTAAAGTAAAATGGCGCCATTTGGTGGAAAATATCAAAATGTTTAATTTTGAAGCCAGGGCTCTGTAATGAAAACATAACATCATATAATTCATGATTTTATGCTTCAATGGGTTCAAGTATTGCCATTTTAATGGGTTTCAATTGGGGACATTTTTGACCTGAAGGTCCTGAGTTTTGCTATTTTGTGTACACAGTGTATTATAGATGTATTATAGGAACTGAGGTTGAAATGGCAAAATTCCCCAAAAATTCACACCTTTGGCCAAATTTCTGCAGTTGGAATTGACACAGCCAAAATGATAAATAAACAAACAAATAAATAAATAAATAAATAAATAAACATGTCCCGAAGGTCCCACAAGGGTTAAGTTAATGTTAATATTTTTCATTCACAATTTTACATTAAGCTTTAAGAAAAATGTTAACCTAAAAATTAAATCAAATAAATACAATTAAATTAGGCTGTGTCATTTATTATGTTGGCTTCACATACACCAAACTTAACGCATAACTTCACACTGTTCTGACTGGTGTTGCTATGACTTTACTAACTGATCAGTATTATGGTTTTCGCACAGCGGGCAATCAAACACCCGCAAAATTCCAATTCCATTAACAGAATGTTCAAATCTGAAGGAATCGTAAGGAATTTTAGACCATTCTTCCGTACAGAACTGCTTCAGCTAAGCCATATTGTTTGGATTTCTGGTGTGAACGGCTCTCTTGAGGTCTTCCACAGCATCTCTATTGGGTTCAGGTCTGGGCTCTGACTGGGCCGCTCCACAAGGTGGATTTGCCTTTTTTGAAGCCATTCTGTAGTGGATTTACTTTGATGTTTGGGGTCATTGTCCTGCTGCTTCTCTCAACTTCTGCTGAGCTTCAGTTGGCACGAAGCCACCCTGATATTATCCAGTAGGATATCTTGATAAACTTGGAAATTCATTTTTCAACCGCCCGTCAGCCGTCCCTGCAGCATATCTTCATTTGTGTGTGCAACGGAGGAATTCCCAGCACTGTTTTGACTCCTTTACACATTTTATTGGCTCTTTGTTTGTTCTTAGCTGGTAAAAAATACCACCATATATACATATATAAATATAAGAAGAAGCCAGCATCGTTTTGGATGTTTGGCAAGTTCCGTCAAAACATATACGTCATAAAAGCTGTCCAATCAGGCTGTGACTTTTCCCTGATGCCTTTGGTTTTGTATCGTTAGGTTTGGTGTTACAAATGTCAGTGTGAACGTTAAGCAAACCAGGAGTAAATGTTACAGGTTTTTTTGGTCCTGATCAAGAGAACTGAAATACAAGTGTGAACACACCCTAACAGAGCAATCGCACCAGAGTTCGTTTTAATCGAACCAAACCTGCCAAGTGTGAACACCCCCTAACAGAGCAATCGCACCAAACCTGCCAAGTGTGAACACCCCCTAACAGAGCAATCGCACCAAACCTGCCAAGTGTGAACACCCCCTAACAGAGCAATCGCACCAAACCTGCCAAGTGTGAACACCCCCTAACAGAATACAAACCATCCAGTGTATCTTGCACCGCCATATGGGCTGTAGATCTGTGTGTTCCAGATTGCAAGAACCCCCTCTGTGTTTCCAGGAGATCAGTATTCCTCATCATCTTCGTGTCCAAGGCTGTTGAAACAGAATCCATCTCCTTCCCCACTGTAACGTGGCCTGAGCCCCAGTGGAAGACGTCACCATCACCGCACTCATCGATCCATCAAGGAGAACGTAAATATCACTATCCAAACTTTTCTCCAGAGACCTTGGCATTCGTGTATACTCTCAGTTTATGATTATCTAATGTTCCTTAGATTGCATCACCTGTGCATCAAATGTCTAGCAAATAATCTGGGAGTCATTTGTTAAATAGAAATAACGTTTTCACCTTATTAATTAATAGAGAAACAGCCATTTATCTTAGCAAATTTAATTACAGCTGTGTGTTCCTGGTGTTGATGATACAGAAGAGCTCTTAAGGGTTAGGCTGAATCTTACAATTCCTTCAGATTAGTCAGATGACCAACTCCCTCCAATTTACATCATTTTAGTCTATTGAATGGTCCATTTGGATCATTCTTTTACTGTCTGGTGCCCCGAGGATGGAGGGAGGGGCCGTCTGATATTAATAATCACACACACACACACATACACCTTAAGTGTCATGTCATCAAAAATCACCTCATACTTTTGTGTCTTGTGTGATGACCAGATAATTTCAATTGGTGCCAGGGTGATTCTCAATAAGGCACAATACGAATAATTGTAAATTTGGTTTAAATCACAATAGAGTGCAGCAGGGGGGATACAATGTCTTTTGAGTGTCAAGTTTTACTTTTTCACATCTGAAAATGAAAGTTAAAGTGGAGATTTAGAGGAAAAAAACGTAAATATTGTTCTGTTTCTCACCCACTCCTATTCTATTGTGTGTATATATATATGTGTGTGTGTGTGTGTGTGTGTGTGTGTGTGTGTGTGTGTGTGTGTGTGTGTGTGTGGATTTAAGCACAGTCATATGGATTACTTTTTTCCATTATGTGATTTTTGGAGCTAAAAAAGGTCTGATCACCATTCAATTGCATTGTATGATCCTACAGAGCTGAGATATTTGTTTAAAAATCTCAGTTTTGTGTTCTGCTGAAGAAAGAAAGTCATACACATCTGGGATGGCATGAGGGTAAATAATGAGAGAATTTTCATTTTTGGGTGTACTGTCCCTTTAAACAACATTTTAGACCACTGCAGCTTTAAGACTTCCGTGTCAGATATCAGCACCCTCTGTTATGACTGGATAATCTCCTCATTATTTTGTTGACTAATGCCAAGACATTCAGTTATTTCTAAGTGTGCCAACTCTAAATGTCACTGAAGCCACCCTTAAAATGTAACAAAATAAGTGACATCACTTTTAAAGACCCATAACACAAACACAAAGACATTTAACAAAAAGGAGTTTCAAATGATAAAACATTAGACAAATCTTGCTTTGGCCACAGTATAAAGGCATGTAGGCTACTAAATACTCTATTAAAGTGATAAACATGCCATTTCCTTTGGTAGTGCATTACATTTAGACAACCGTGATCCACAATATACAGTAGCTTTGCGCCGTTCATTCACGTGCTCTCTCCACCAAAAGAGCGAGACATACCTCTGCAGAAAAAAAAATTCTATTACGTTTGAATGACTTACCAGAAGAGGAAAAAATTTAGAGTTTTGGGGGAAAATGGGGGGTGGCTCCCCGCCCCCCTGAGAACCGCCACTGCATCACAGTCTGCGAAAAAGGTCTATTTTTGAAATACTGCTGTTCTTGTGTCTCAGAATGCAGTTTTAAGATTTTTTTAGGCGAAAATATAGTTGTTTAATCTTCCAAACTGTTGTCAATGTATCAAGATAAAGCCTACTTGAAAATTAGCTCCAAAGTTTTCTGAGATATGAGGTCCCGCGAGCGGGACAGCCAGCATGTCTCGCCAGCTTTCAAGATGACCGGGTGGTCAGCGTTCATGGCACCCTGCTGATAACAGCCTTATCTCAGCAAGTCCTTTTGAAATTTGTCGCTGACAAACATTTGTTTTGGATATATCTAACGGGTAATCTTTGGTCACAGAGTCTAAATTTATAATTTGCTCCCGGGCAAATCGGTTTGTCTGAGGGCAAATTTAAGGTTCAGAACTTTACATTTTTATTGAACTTGAATGTTGTACTAGAGCGCTGCCTTTGTACTTTTGACCGAATTGTTTGCTTGTCATTATTCCCTATCGTACAAACTTGTTATAATGGCTAGTATTTTGCATTAAAACTAACATTTAAGCAGTATTTTAATATAAGGGACAACTGAGGAATCCCGGGCCCTCATTGACTGATGGGCTGCTGTTCCTGGATAGCCTGAAGGCTGACTTTAAGTCAGCTCCAGAAAAGAACATGGCAAGGATAGGCACATGGTCATTCATTTGTGCATACTTTTGTAAGGGACTTTGGTCCTGTTAAAAAACAAACAAAAAAAACAGAAAAACATTGATTTAACATTGTTTAATTGTTGTTGGGCTGGTTTGAGTATTCCCGGTAACTGCTGAATCAATAAATCAATAAATCTCTAAAACATTAAGACTATTTTAACAAGCATAGTGATTTGACAAATGTACAAAGCTAGAGAGACATGCTAAAATGGCATGTACCCTCTCCATCCTCCACCACATCCTGACTCTTTGACGGATTCGACTCCTCAGTTGGGCAGCATCCTCTTCAGCATCTTTATAAAGGTTACCAACGGCAATGGCACTCTGGGTCTGGTCCATTTGATGCTTTTTGTCTAATTTTGTATTCATAGAAACAAAGGGGAAACAGACTTTGCCAAAGGGGAAACAGACTTTGGCAAAGGGGAAACAGACTTTGCCAAAGGGGAAACAGACTTTGGCAAAGGGGAAACAGACTTTGGCAAAGGGGAAATAGACTTTGGCAAAGGGGAAACAGACTTTGGCAAAGGGGAAACATGGGGGAAATAGACTTTGGCAAAGGGGAAATAGACTTTGCCAAAGGGGAAACAGACTTTGGCAAAGGGGAAACAGACTTTGGCAAAGGGGAAATAGACTTTGGCAAAGGGGAAACAGACTTTGACAAATGGGAAACAGACTTTGGCAAAGGGTAAACAGACTTTGACAAATGGGAAACAGACTTTGGCAAAGGGGAAACAGACTTTGGCAAAGGGGAAACAGACTTTGACAAATGGGAAACAGACTTTGGCAAAGGGTAAACAGACTTTGACAAATGGGAAACAGACTTTGGCAAAGGGGAAACAGACTTTGGCAAAGGGTAAACAGACTTTGACAAATGGGAAACAGACTTTGGCAAAGGGGAAACAGACTTTGGCAAAGGGTAAACAGACTTTGACAAATGGGAAACAGACTTTGCCAAAGGGGAAACAGACTTTGACAAATGGGAAGCAGACTTTGGCAAAGGGGAAACAGACTTTGGCAAATGGGAAACAGACTTTGACAAAGGGGAAATAGACTTTGACAAAGGGGAAACATGGGGGAAATAGACTTTGACAAAGGGGGAACAGACTTTGGCAAAGGGGAAACAGACTTTGCCAAAGGGGAAACAGACTTTGCCAAAGGGGAAACATAGGGGGAAATAGACTTTGGCAAAGGGGAAACAGACTTTGGCAAAGGGGAAACAGACTTTGCCAAAGGGGAAACAGACTTTGACAAAGGGGAAACAGACTTTGACAAAGGGGAAACAGACTTTGACAAAGGGGAAACAGACTTTGGCAAAGGGGAAACAGACTTTGACAAAGGGGAAACATAGGGGGAAATAGACTTTGGCAAAGGGGAAACAGACTTTGGCAAAGGGGAAACAGACTTTGCCAAAGGGGAAACAGACTTTGGCAAAGGGGAAACAGACTTTGGCAAAGGGGAAACATGGGGGAAATAGACTTTGGCAAAGGGGAAACAGACTTTGACAAAGGGGAAACAGACTTTGACAAAGGGGAAACAGACTTTGGCAAAGGGTAAACAGACTTTGACAAATGGGAAACAGACTTTGCCAAAGGGGAAACAGACTTTGACAAAGGGGAAACAGACTTTGCCAAAGGGGAAACATGGGGGAAATAGACTTTGGCAAAGGGGAAACAGACTTTGGCAAAGGGTAAACAGACTTTGACAAAGGGTAAACAGACTTTGCCAAAGGGGAAACAGACTTTGGCAAAGGGTAAACAGACTTTGACAAAGGGGAAACAGACTTTGGCAAAGGGGAAACAGACTTTGACAAAGGGGAAACAGACTTTGACAAAGGGGAAACAGACTTTGGCAAAGGGGAAACAGACTTTGACAAAGGGGAAACAGACTTTGACAAAGGGGAAACAGACTTTGACAAAGGGGAAACAGACTTTGGCAAAGGGGAAACATAGGGGGAAATAGACTTTGGCAAAGGGGAAACAGACTTTGCCAAAGGGGAAATAGACTTTGGCAAAGGGGAAACAGACTTTGGCAAAGGGGAAACATGGGGGAAATAGACATTGGCAAAGGGGAAACAGACTTTGGCAAAGGGTAAACAGACTTTGACAAAGGGTAAACAGACTTTGACAAAGGGGAAACAGACTTTGGCAAAGGGTAAACAGACTTTGACAAAGGGTAAACAGACTTTGACAAAGGGGAAACAGACTTTGACAAATGGGAAACAGACTTTGCCAAAGGGGAAACAGACTTTGACAAAGGGGAAACAGACTTTGGCAAAGGGGAAACAGACTTTGACAAAGGGGAAATAGACTTTGGCAAAGGGGAAACAGACTTTGGCAAAGGGGAAATAGACTTAGCCAAAGGGGAAACAGACTTTGACAAAGGGGAAATAGACTTTGACAAAGGGGAAACATATGGGGAAATAGACTTTGACAAAGGGGAAACAGACTTTGACAAAGGGGAAACATAGGGGTAACACACTTCGACACAACCCCTTATGTTTCCCCAGTTAGTGTTCCCCGAATTGCCATTAAACATAGGGGGTTAACAAACTTCAACACTAACCTAAGGGGAAACACAAGAGGAACAGACTTTGACAAAGGGGAAACATAGGGGTAACACACTTCGACACAACCCCTTATGTTTCCCCATTTAGTGTTCCCCGCATTGCCATTAAACATAGGGGGTTAACAAACTTCAACACTAACCTAAGGGGAAACACAAGAGGAAAAGACTTTGACAATGGGGAAACATAGGGAGAACAGACTTTGACACAACACCGGGACTGGGTGTCACGTTCAATGATCACTCAACAATGGCAATAGATAGGGAAACAAATACATTTCATGCCTTCAATAACAGTCACCGGATGAATATGTGCTGCAATGTAATAATGTAATTTAAATTGAAATGGTTATGGGAGAAAGTTTTTATTTCGTCATAAAACACAGCTACTTTTGAATGGCTGTCTATGGAGAAACATGCTTTTGCCATCGGGTGGTGAAGTTCCAGCATCTACCAGCAGGTGCTAACAGGGACCTGCTAACCAGACATTTCCTGAACACCTTGTTTGTCCTCCCGGTACCTATATTACTTGAACGGAGCGGCCGAGCACGTGACCACTTGACGTCACAAACGCGGAACACAAAAAGCGTTGTACATTTGGAGAGACACAACTAGTCGGACTCAACGAAAACATGGGTTACGTCTCCCTGTGCCTTTTAACAATTATCAGTAGCGTATTTTCAACTAATTTTGGAGCACAAATTAAAACAAATGAAAGACCTATAATTGGTGAGTTGCAAAACAGCATTATATATTGTGTTTACTGGAGCTTGAATGTATTCTCATTACATATTCAATGATCTAAAAGTGCGAATTGCATATTCAATGATGTAAATGTCTTGTGAAGGTGTTCTTGCGCAGGAGGTGTCAGATCCACAGCCCGGTAAAAATGCTTATATTGCGGCATCTTACGTGAAGTTCCTGGAGTCAGGCGGTGCTCGTGTGGTGCCTCTGATGTGAGTTTATTTTACCTTTAAAATCTCACTTCATATTCATGATTATTACCATATAAGGAAGACCATAGAAACTATATTATATTACCATTACCATTATATTACCATATGAATCCATTTTAGCTAATTCGGTGTTTTTGTTCCCATTTTTGTGTGTCTTATTTTTGTTATAGGCAAGTTGATTTATATAGCACATTTTGGTAGTCAAAATTATTACTTTAGTCCCAGATAGCTCTCAAAGCCACCAGTCACAAAATAAATAAATGTAAATAAGTGCAATATATATATATATATATATATATATATATATATATATATATATATATATATATATATATATATAAATAAATTCATAACATTTTCAAAGCATAAGTATATTGTTCAGTTAGCACAAGGAAAACGGTAAAAAAAGGCAAGGAGTCAAAGACTCACAGAACAAAATACACAAGAATAATTATTAAAGTGTGTGTGTGTGTGTGTGTGTGTGTGAGTTGGAGAGAGAGAGAGAGAGAGAGAGAGAGAGAGAGAGAGAGAGAGAGAGAGAGAGAGAGACACAGAGTGTTCTGGGTAGAGTTGCACCAGCTGTGCGCATTAGGTCTTACATAATTTGGGATGTAAAGTTCACACTAAGGGCTTAGTAACTACTAGTTAGTCAGTGCTTAATTTGGTTGCACCACCTGTTATTAAGACAAGACTTAACTCAATAACTGTATCTAAAATGAATAAGGGACAATACATAAATAAGTACTAGTACAACAGACTGGAAAAATAGACATTTATCTATTTCGTATATGTTGAAACTTTCTATTTACGGATGACTCCGACCAGGAGTAACGGTTGGAATAAAAAGGCAGAATGACATCAATGAGCTCATGTTTTGGTTGACAGGGCGGAGAAGTCCTTTCGACATATATGATGGTGCTGGCAATTACACTCGTTTACATTTACAGGAGAAAACATTATGTAAAAAAACTACTTAAGCATGAAACCAATTTAACAGTGCACTTTCCTGTGTTCTCCACCCGGAGTCTTCCATAATATTTAGATTATACGTAGGGTTACATACTAACTAAGTTTGATGGTGCAATGCTAAATTGTGACTTAGTGCCCATTTATACCACAACTAGGCTAAGCTGTAACGTACGTATAGCTGGTGCACGTAGGACAGCTTGTGAATGGTGCACGCTGGGTCCCGGAGAGTTTGCATGTACCTGTATGGGGACTGTAGGAAGTGCTGCAGGAATGCAGAGTGAGAGTCCAACAAAAGGGAATGCGGGTAGGTCTGAAGATCCAAGGAATCACCTGGCACTTCCACTTTAGACCTATAATTTTCCAATGAACGTTGACCTCTTCAGCGGTCGCAGATCCTCTTAACTCATGCCACCCCACTTTACTCAAAACGTGCAATGAACGGCTATGAAATCCAGGTCTTACTCTTTGGTGATGAGCACTGTCAGATATGTCCGTTTGTTGTTTCTGTCCTCCGATCACGTTCTTTATCCACAACACGGTACAAAAAAAATCTAACTTTTTCCTTGCATCGGCTTGCACACCTCAACCTCACCTCACCCCAATCTGAAATCTCTCGTCTTTGTTGAACCTCTCCTCCCCTTTTAATATTGCAACCTGGCAATCTAATGAGTTGCATTTTTCCACAGTTCACAGATACTGGGAGTGCTACAGAGGCTGTCTTACATGCCCAAATTAAAGGGGTGCTACAGAGCCCCTCCTACACGCCCATGCATGAACTTTTGCCCAATCCAATCGACCAATGACTCTAATGTCTGTGCAAAATGTAATGACATTTTAAGCATGGCAAGAGCCTCATAAACAACCAAATATAGGAAGAAAGGAATAATAACAATTAATGCATTGCAGTGGCAACACTATTTAAGATATCAACAATATCTTGACAATTTTACATCAGCAGTGTCTTCACATTATTCTAAAGCATTTTGAAGTAATTCATGTAAAAATAAGAGGGCTATTTCAAAGTCTGTCTAAAGTGCCATACTTCCTGCTGCCAGTTGGTGCCACACACACTCAAACACGCCCTATTTATACCCGTACAAATATCTTGTAGACGATGCTCTTGCATTCTGTATAGTCCTAATAACACTATGGGACAACCCAGTTGCATTCAAATTGAACCACTCATGGGCCAGGCCCACAGTGCCAGGCGCTCTGGATAAGGATGGAAAATCTCCCCATGCTAATTCTCCGCTATTGGTGAGAACGCATAGAGGAATATATGAGGCCACTCATGCGTCAGCACATCTATTCCCAGCGGTGCGCTCTGATCTTTCAGAGAAAAGAACTTTTGTTGGACTCTCACGCTGCATTCCCTTTGTTATCTTTGACTGGAAACGGTCAGCTTTGGATGGCATTGTTGGATGTGCAGCCGCAGTGCACCTGGGGTGCAGATGCACTGCTACTAAAGGCTCCATTGAAGGCATGCGGAGAAGACCCTCCTTTCTCGATCCCTTCCACGTCGAGTGCGAATGACCCCTGAATGGGCACTTCACTGGTAAAGGGTTAATCCTTCCAGGTGACCGCAACCTCCTCCAGCAGCACTGTGAATATAGGAAGCAGCTGTCTCTCTGCCTGTTTTGCTCTCGGCAGCCTTTTGCCCTCCTAGTGAGACTTTGCAGCCTGTGCTACCACTGTCAGCCAGATCCGAGCATTGGATAGGATGGTTCCCAGCCCGCTAATTCCATGGTTCCTGCTGCAGCCGAGGCTTGTGGAAAAGAGAGTCCTCAAAATCGTCTTCTCAGAGTGGAAAAAATCTGACTGCCCCTCGTCCTCGTAATCCAACGCCTCCCTCTTCCTCATCTGTTCTGAACACGAGGGCCAAAGGGGTGCATGCATTGAGCCGTTCACCCCATGTCAGCGCTGCAATGGTGGGTAGCTCTACAGGAATGGACACATGTGGGGTGGTAGCCAAAGCAGGTCTAGCGGACACAAGCGGATCCTGGCCCGGCAAACTAGCTTGGCGTCCTAGTCTGCGCCGAAGGCTCTTCATGGTCTTGGGCATGTTTCAAACCAAGACATGCAGAGCAGACCTGGTGTGTGTCTCACACAAGTGTAAAGTCACGAAGAGTCTGGAGTGCTAAGGAATTCCTCAATGAGCTGTAGTGCAGATTGTTGGAATAAATCAAAAATGGCGTGTTGGCTAGTAAATCGACACAGAAACTCCATTCCAGGATGGTAAATGAAATGGTAAATGGTCTGCACTTATATAGCACCTTTTTAACCTTATCGGTATTACACTGTGACTCATTCACCCATTCACACACACATTCATACACCAATGGTGGCAAAGCTGCCATGCAAGGCTCAAGCCTGCCATTGGGAGCAACTTGGGGTTCAGTGTCTTGCCCAAGGATACTTCGGCATGTGGAGTCATGTGGGCCAGGCATCGAAACACCAACCCTGCGATTAGCAGCCAACCCGCTCTACCACCTGAGCCACAGCCGCCCCAAATGATCAATCAGCGTTCAGTGTGGAGACCAGTCGATGTCTATCTGAACGGTAATCCAGGCTTCTGAAGTGAAGCGAGAAGAGGTTTTTGAATAATGACGCCGTGTCGTCCCTTTTATACCGGGAAGCGAGGCCTCCTCCAGACATAATCATCACTTCTGCTAGCCAATGAGGCCTGGCGTAAATGTAATAGGGCTACTAGGAATACGTGGAAGGAGCGTATCCCACAATGAGTCGCTGAAACGTATGCTTGAAAGAGAACTGTACTGAGCGTCCACTGTCGGACAATTTTTTTAAGCTGTTCAGTGTCTTTCCCCACAATGTAATGCAGATTACAGTGTCTTACTAAAGACAACTGTGAGCTTGTTTTATGCAACAGGCTTTCTATGGCCTCTTTAGCGAGTCAGACTAATTGTTAGGCAAAGTCTTAGGGTTAACGGCTGTTTATGCAACCGGCCCCTAAGAATAAATGAGAAGTTAGTAAGAATGTTCGCAATCTTATCTCCGTTCTTAAGAAATGCTTTTGGGAATACAACATGTTCTTAGCTTTTTACTTTAGTTCAAAAATGTAATTAACAATGTTTCCCATTGTGACCGGGTGGCAGGGTGGGGGCGGGTCGTGATTCTACACACCCGGTCCCTTATCAGGCTACTCAAGCCTCCGAGAGGGATAAAGGCCGACTGTGGAGGATGGTGCAGGAGAGAGGGATCGTTTACGGATATGTAAATCATCCCGCCATATCTGTAAATGAACCAATGGCCAATAACATTGGAAATGTTTATTAACTGTTTTGTAGTCAAGATTTTAAGGTACAATGTGCTTTTTCAGTAAATGACTTTCAAAAATACCAGACCTACCCTACGAAATATTTGCAAATTGTGAGAACTAGTCCCACTTTTCCCTTGTTATTTAAGACATGCCATTTTTTTTTTGTTTAATTTTGAGTTATATTCGTTGCTAAACTTATTGACTTTTTAAAAAATGAATAAGCATTCTCTTAAACTTTCCCGTATTGTTAAAATGTCTTTAGGATCAACAAGTCTGAAGAGGAGTACACACGGCTCTTTAAATCCATAAATGGGTGAGTGTTTCTTAGTCCTTTATATATATATATATATATATGAAACTGATCATAGTACAGGCTTGTGACATGCTTCTCCCTCTGTAGAGTCCTGTTTCCTGGTGGTGGAGCCAGTTTAAAATCATCTGGATACTCCAAAGCAGCCGGCATTTTCTACAGACTTGCCCTTCAGGTTTGTGTACAAATGCTGTACGTGCAGAATATAATCAGCATGACAATGCACTTTAAACATGTACTCTATGGTGAGGTGATGGCATGCATTATATATAAATGAAGCGCATGTTATACTTTAACAAACAGACTTTCCATTGAGCTCCAACACGTTTCCAGTCATTCATTTAAAGTTGTAGATATGCCATTATTCTGACAAATTGTTTACCTTAGAATAAACCTGAATTTCCTATAAAGAAGTTGACACATTATTTTCAATGACAATATTACAAATGGAGCAGCAAAGGTGACACATTATCGTTTACTGCCAATTTTATGGGATGTCTGTGAGCTGTAAAAGACTAAGGATTTCTTATTTGACAGACTTGTGCATTATATTTTATTGTATTGTCTTTATGTAGTACAATACAATATTGAAGTGTCATTATGTTAAAAGTCCTAAAATAGCTTGGTCTTTTTCCGGTAAATAAATGTTGGTATAAAATGTATAAATTGCTTGATGTATACTCCCCAATGTAACTGTGTGTGTGTGTGTGTGTGTGTGTGTGTGTGTGTGTGTGTTAACAGGCCAACTCAAATGAAGATTATTTCCCTGTATGGGGAACCTGTTTAGGGTTCGAGCAGCTCGCACTGTTGACAAATGAAAAGTCGATACTGTCCCGCACAAACACCAGTGGTGTTGCCCTGCCATTACAGTTCACAGACGGTAACTCTCATATATATATATTTTATATATGTGAATATATGTTTACAGTGTTAAATACAAATGCATTACCATCTTAGCACCACTCTAAAATGACACCAACCCCAAAACACCCTGGTACTGTAACACGCTGCAGTTTATCAGTACATTAATTCAGAAGAAGGGATGTGTAAAATATTTCCCCATGCATCGCATTCTTCCTTTCAATGATCCAGATATCGATTATTAAATCCCAACATTGATGCGAGTAAGTCACTTGCATAATGCAACCGGCAACTGGCCGGCAAATCACAAGATTTCACGTTCGGCACCAATATCCTGTCTGGTTCGGTTTATGCGTCCCCTAATACGAGATCAACGCAATCCATTCGTCATTAAAAAATGTCTCTTTACAAACCTTTTCTGTTCTTTACAGTCCGTAATCACACATAAAGAAACCACGTGACTCCTCTCGTTAATGCACTTCTCAACCGAAACACTTCTTTAAGATGTTCGCTGAACTGCCGGTATTCTTAAAGAGACAGTACCATTTTAACACTTGCTCTATAGGCATGTAGCGAATGTCAAATATATACAGTATGTGCAATATAATAAGTGCAATTTCAAGACATCATTTTCATTAATGGAATACATGGAATTTGTAAATTTTTCCAAAAAACTCAAATGAGGCCAAAATGTGTGAAAAACTAAAAAACTCAATATTTTTATAATGATATAAGACGGTCCCCTGTATCATTAGCAGAGTGATAACACTGTCATGTGTAATCAAAATAGAAATGTTAAATAAACGGTACCCAAATGAGTCTGAATGGAATTGAAGTTCTGTATGCTCATGTAATCCTTGTGAAATGTCGTCATCATTATAAATGCTTAATTGTATTTTCAATGATATTTAGAAATCAAAGACAGCAGATTGTTCAAAGACTTTCCTAAAGACCTCATGGACTCGTTGGCAACAGAACCGCTCACGGAGAACTCTCACAAATGGAGTATAACTACAGAGGTACTGTAGCAGATATAACATCACTGTATTCCTGCTCAACAAACATCTTTAACCTCTGGCCACATCTGAGATGATTCGGTAACACTTCACATGAAGGTTGTATTTACTGACATTAGTTTACGGCATCAGTTAACACAAGGAAGATCGATACTTTTACAGCACTTATTAAACTTGCTTCATGTTAATAGAACCTTTGTGTAAAGTGTTACCGATGATTGTACTTTATAACTACTTTATAAACGACCACTGAAGATAGAACTGCAGTTATAACTAATGAATTCCACCAACATATTCTGTAATATCATTCCTGTTACACTTACATAACCATAGATGTTAAAATGTAACTGTTACGTTTAATTGAATAATTACATTTTTAATGCATTTATTGCATTGTAAAACATATTATAATAATGTTATAATACTGTTATGCAATATAAAACATTGTCTTTAGTGTTACGAAGGCTTACATAAACATAAATATTCAAATATAAGTGTTTAATAAAAAAATTATCTTATTTCATAATTACATTTTTAATGTATTTATTGCATTGTAAAACATATTATAATAATGTTATTATGCTGTTATGCAATATAAAACGTCTGTAGTGTTACGAAGGCTTACATAAACATAAATATTCAAATATAAGTGTTTAATAAAAGTTAACTTGTTTCATAATTAAATTATGTAATTTAATTATTAATTAATGCCATGCATTTATTGCATAAATATTCAAATATAAGTGTTTAATAAAAGTTAACTTGTTTCATAATTAAATTATGTAATTTAATTATTAATTAATGCCATGCATTTATTGCATAAATATTCAAATATGTGTTTAATAAAAAAGTGATCTTATTTCATCATTTAATTTTAATGTAATTTAATTTGTATAACATTGTCTGTAGTGTTACGAAGGCTTACATAAACATTGTGTTGAGTTTAATAAAAAAGTGATTTTCTCATCATTTAATGTACTTTTATTAATAATTAAATTTTAATTTAATTGCATTATTATTATTATTAATATTTACAGTAAATAATTAAAATATCATAATAAACAAATAATACATGTATTAATCGTTTTAATCGATTATCAATGTATAATATTCCCAGATATACACCTTACTATACACAGTGCACTGTAAACATGTTTAGGTGGTGACCGTACATTAAGCTTTATTTCTTCAAACATGTCATTATTTATAGAAGGAACATTTTTACAGTGTGTGTTAAATTCATAATGCACAAAACAAAGCAAACCACTGCCTAA
>JAVLUX010000002.1:8117500-8162500 GCA_032164185.1 Moxostoma hubbsi | reverse complement strand
CAGGTCCTTCAAGTGCTGTAAGTTGAGAGGTGGAGCCGCCATGGATCGGACTTGTTGGTCCAGCACATCCCGCAGATGCTCAATCGGATTGAGATCTGGGGAATCTGGAGTATAGGGCAACACCTTGCACTCTTCATCATGTTCCTCAAACCATTCCTGAACAATGTGTGCAGTGTGGCAGGGCGCATTATCCTACAGAAAGAGGCCACTTGCCATCAGGGAATACCACTGTCATCAAGGGGTGTACCTGGTCTGCAATGATGTTTAGGTAGGGGGCCAAATTGACGTTGTGTCAAATTGACATCCAGCAGGGGACAAACTCCCTTAACCGGCTTGCCATCATCCCAAAGCGCATCCTGGTGCCATCACTTCCCCAGGTAAATGGTGCACACGTACATGGCCGTCCAGGTGATGTAAACGGACTCATTGACCAGGCGACCTTCTTCCACTGATCCAAGGTCCTGATGCTTGCGAATGGCGGACAGGGGTCATCAAGGGCACTCTGACTGGTCTGCGGCTTCGCAGCTCCCTTACAGAGCTTGGTGCGATGCACTGTTTGTTGCGAGTTTATCATTACAATATTATTTACATTGCCAAGCCGGTTCTCGCCGCCTCCTTCCCATTGAACTGCGTTACACAATATTATGGCACAAATGCTGTCGATTGAGCTGAACTACTAGTATTGAACCCGGAATATTCCTTTAATTCCAAGAAGAGGTTTACATGCTTTATTACATCTAATTAAATATGCACAGTCTTTATGGCAATCCTGTATCAACTACACGCGTGTACTTTTTCCACTATTGTCTCCTGCTCACTCTGGCCATTGATTTCAGCCATCCGTATATTGAATTAGCGATGTTATTAGTACTCTAAACTATTAGATTACTCTAAATAATCTGAATCGTATCCTAATATTCTTGTGCACATAAAAGCGCACTCATTTATTGATGAATGTTTGTCAATGCACATGATGGTAGCATTTATATTACCCTGCTGCCACAGTGTAAACTGGCCCCAGTCTCCTTTCTCTCTCAGATTCTCGTCTTCTGGCAGGAACTGTCCACTCTTGCTGTCTAACACTGATAATGCTTCATCTCTGATGGTCATCCAGTTACGCTCCAACACCTCGAAACACACACACACACACACACACACACACACACACACAAACACACACTGAGTGGACAGCAGAGAGAAATGCATGGAGCACTTCCTTTAGGGTTAAAAGAATGTTCAGGATTAAATACATTAAAACTCGTCCCTTGATTTGACTGAAAACAAACAAAAAAAAATGTGTTGACCGTTATGTGTCTACTAGGGATGTGTGTAAGTCGCTGCAATAATATGGGGTACGTTGCCCCATAGACTACTGCTGTATGTGCATATGGAGTGGTGGTGGCGTAGTGGGCTAATGCACATAACTGGCAATCAGAAGGTTGCTGGTTCCAGGCCTGAAAAGCACTTTATTAAAATGTAATGTTATTTCCAGGTTTTCCATGACCATGGGAATTGTATTGCGTATATTCCAATTTTGATTATGGTGTGAAATATGACCAGGATATTTTCTAGATGGGTTTTGTGAGATTCGCTTGACCGAGTCTATGCACGCAGTGGAATGATGATTACCTTGACTAGATCTGTATATCCCGTTTCTTTTGCTGTCCACCAGGGCTGAGCGAGGAGTCCTGGCACATTATATAGAGATCTCTGCCACACAGAGGCAAAGTGACCCCGCCGATGCCCGGCCTCATACCAGTCATATGCCTACATGCAACACACACACACACACACAAATCCAATGACTTCCTCCAAGCACATAACATGCACAAAATAATCTTCACTTTCAGGCCATCTTACACTCTTGTCTCCTGTTCGCTGTAATGCATCCCCGAGATGAAAGTAAAATCTCCCATCATCTGTGCCGGGTTCTCCAGACTCCAAACCCTCCTAAACAATCACACACAAAATGAAGAACATTTTAGTGAAGTGCGTGTGTGTGGAGGGGGGGGGGGGGGGGGGGGGGGGGGGGGGGTGAAGTATATCCATTTGTGTTCATGCATTTGAGTAATAATTACCCTCAGGTAACGTATGCTCTCTTCAATCTTGTTTTCAGATTTGAGTATGAACCCATAATGCACTTGAGCAAATCCATCATTTGGAGCAGCAGCTAAAACCTAAAGAGAAATTAAAAAGGGGAACAATTGACAATTGGGCTGTCCCAGTTACAGCTGTGCTAGTGTCATGTCTCTTGTATCACTACACACCCTCTCTCTTCTCAAATAAAATCATTTCAACTCCATAGTTCATGTCCAGTTATTTAAATAGACATGTAATAAGATAAATGTAGTCAGATGGTCATTATTGCAGAATAATCACCCTGATGTGGTTTATTTTGTGTAACTATGATCAGCTTACCTCCTCATAAACTCGTTTAGCACTTTTGTTGTCACCCAGAAGTAGATGTGCCACTCCCAGATCATTCTTTAAACTGATGTCTTCTGGGAAAATCTGAACAAGCTTCTCCAAAGTAGCTAAAGATCCCCTAGTACGACCTGCACAGAGATATGGAGAGGCATTGTGTGTGTGTGTGTGTGTGTGTGTGGAGCTGAACTTTTATGAACCACATTTCTGAAAAATATCAAAAGCTCATTTGGGGACATCCTCAAAAGTAAAAATGGTTCAAACGAAGACTAAACGTTCCCTTTTTTTACTTCTAAAATGCCAAAGGATATATTTCAGGGTTAGCGAAAATTAAAGTTATATTTAGTTATTATTACTAGATAGGTCAAAACAAACGATGATATTGGCTTGAAAAACCTTGCACTAAAAGACTGATGTTTAGAGGTTTTTCAGGCACAACAGTCCAACAGACAGAGAGAGAGACAGACAGGGAGAATGTTAGATAGAATGACAGACAGACAGACAGACAGACAGATAGAGATAATGTTAGATAGAATGACAGACAGACAGAGAGAATGTTAGATAGAACAACAGACAGACAGAGAGAATGTTAGATAGAATGACAGACAGACAGAGAGAATGTTAGATAGAATGACAGACAGACAGACAGACAGAGAGAGAATGTTAGATAGAATGACAGACAGACAGACAGAGACAGACAGACAGATAGAATGTTAGATAGAACGACAGACAGACAGAATCTTAGATAGAACGACAGACAGACATACAGACAGATAGAATGTTAGATAGAACGACAGACAGATAGAATGTTAGATAGACAGACAGACAGAATGTTAGATAGAACGACAGACAGACATACAGACAAGATAGAATGTTAGATAGACAGACAGACAGAATGTTAGATAGAACGACAGACAAACAGACAGATAGAATCTTAGATAGAACGACAGACAGACATACAGACAGATAGAATGTTAGATAGAACGACAGACAGACATACAGACAGATAGAATGTTAGATAGAACGACAGACAGACAGATAGAATGTTAGATAGAATGACAGACAGACAGACAGATAGAATCTTAGATAGAACGACAGACAGACATACAGATAGAATCTTAGATAGAACGACAGACAGACATACAGACAGATAGAATGTTAGATAGAACAACATACAGACAGATAGAATCTTAGATAGAACGACAGACAGACATACAGACAGATAGAATGTTAGATAGAACGACAGACAGACATACAGACAGATAGAATGTTAGATAGAACGACATACAGACAGATAGAATCTTAGATAGAACGACAGACAGACAGACAGACAGATAGAATCTTAGATAGAACGACAGACATACAGATAGAATCTTAGATAGAACGACAGACAGACATACAGACAGATAGAATGTTAGATAGAACGACAGACAGACATACAGACAGATAGAATGTTAGATAGAACGACAGACAGACAGACAGATAGAATCTTAGATAGAACGACAGACAGACACACAGACAGATAGAATGTTAGATAGAACGACAGACAGACATACAGACAGATAGAATGTTAGATAGAACGACAGACAGACAGACAGATAGAATGTTAGATAGAATGACAGACAGACAGACAGACAGATAGAATGTTAGATAGAATGACAGACAGACAGACAGACAGACAGAATGTTAGATAGAATGACAGGCAGACAGACAGACAGATAGAATGTTAGATAGAATGACAGACAGATAGAATGTTAGATAGAACAACAGACAGACAGACAGACAGATAGAATATGTTAGATAGAATGACAGACAGACAGACAGAATGTTAGATAGAATGACAGGCAGACAGACAGACAGATAGAATGTTAGATAGAATGACAGACAGACAGACAGACAGATAGAATGTTAGATAGAACGACAGACAGACAGATAGAATCTTAGATAGAACGACAGACAGACATACAGACAGATAGAATGTTAGATAGAACGACAGACAGACAGACAGACAGACAGATAGAGATAATGTTAGATAGAATGACAGACAGACAGAGAGAATGTTAGATAGAACAACAGACAGACAGAGAGAATGTTAGATAGAATGACAGACAGACAGAGAGAATGTTAGATAGAATGACAGACAGACAGACAGACAGAGAGAGAATGTTAGATAGAATGACAGACAGACAGACAGAGACAGACAGACAGATAGAATGTTAGATAGAACGACAGACAGACAGATAGAATCTTAGATAGAACGACAGACAGACATACAGACAGATAGAATGTTAGATAGAACGACAGACAGATAGAATGTTAGATAGACAGACAGACAGAATGTTAGATAGAACGACAGACAGACATACAGACAAGATAGAATGTTAGATAGACAGACAGACAGAATGTTAGATAGAACGACAGACAGACAGACAGATAGAATCTTAGATAGAACGACAGACAGACATACAGACAGATAGAATGTTAGATAGAACGACAGACAGACATACAGACAGATAGAATGTTAGATAGAACGACAGACAGACAGATAGAATGTTAGATAGAATGACAGACAGACAGACAGATAGAATCTTAGATAGAACGACAGACAGACATACAGATAGAATCTTAGATAGAACGACAGACAGACATACAGACAGATAGAATGTTAGATAGAACAACATACAGACAGATAGAATCTTAGATAGAACGACAGACAGACAGATAGAATGTTAGATAGAACGACAGACAGACATACAGACAGATAGAATGTTAGATAGAACGACATACAGACAGATAGAATCTTAGATAGAACGACAGACAGACAGACAGATAGAATCTTAGATAGAACGACAGACATACAGATAGAATCTTAGATAGAACGACAGACAGACATACAGACAGATAGAATGTTAGATAGAACGACAGACAGACATACAGACAGATAGAATGTTAGATAGAACGACAGACAGACAGACAGATAGAATCTTAGATAGAACGACAGACAGACACACAGACAGATAGAATGTTAGATAGAACGACAGACAGACATACAGACAGATAGAATGTTAGATAGAACGACAGACAGACAGACAGATAGAATGTTAGATAGAATGACAGACAGACAGATAGAATGTTAGATAGAATGACAGACAGACAGACAGACAGACAGAATGTTAGATAGAATGACAGGCAGACAGACAGACAGATAGAATGTTAGATAGAATGACAGACAGATAGAATGTTAGATAGAACAACAGACAGACAGATAGAATATGTTAGATAGAATGACAGACAGACAGACAGAATGTTAGATAGAATGACAGGCAGACAGACAGACAGATAGAATGTTAGATAGAATGACAGACAGACAGATAGAATGTTAGATAGAACGACAGACAGACAGATAGAATCTTAGATAGAACGACAGACAGACATACAGACAGATAGAATGTTAGATAGAACGACAGACAGATAGAATGTTAGATAGACAGACAGACAGAATGTTAGATAGAACGACAGACAGACATACAGACAAGATAGAATGTTAGATAGACAGACAGACAGAATGTTAGATAGAACGACAGACAGACAGACAGATAGAATCTTAGATAGAACGACAGACAGACATACAGACAGATAGAATGTTAGATAGAACGACAGACAGACATACAGACAGATAGAATGTTAGATAGAACGACAGACAGACAGATAGAATGTTAGATAGAACGACAGACAGACAGATAGAATGTTAGATAGAATGACAGACAGACATACAGATAGAATCTTAGATAGAACGACAGACAGACATACAGACAGATAGAATGTTAGATAGAACAACATACAGACAGATAGAATCTTAGATAGAACGACAGACAGACATACAGACAGATAGAATGTTAGATAGAACGACAGACAGACATACAGACAGATAGAATGTTAGATAGAACGACAGACAGACAGACAGACAGATAGAATCTTAGATAGAACGACAGACATACAGATAGAATCTTAGATAGAACGACAGACAGACATACAGACAGATAGAATGTTAGATAGAACGACAGACAGACAGATAGAATCTTAGATAGAACGACAGACAGACATACAGACAGATAGAATGTTAGATAGAACGACAGACAGATAGAATGTTAGATAGACAGACAGACAGAATGTTAGATAGAACGACAGACAGACATACAGACAAGATAGAATGTTAGATAGACAGACAGACAGAATGTTAGATAGAACGACAGACAGACAGACAGATAGAATCTTAGATAGAACGACAGACAGACATACAGACAGATAGAATGTTAGATAGAACGACAGACAGACATACAGACAGATAGAATGTTAGATAGAACGACAGACAGACAGATAGAATGTTAGATAGAACGACAGACAGACAGATAGAATGTTAGATAGAATGACAGACAGACATACAGATAGAATCTTAGATAGAACGACAGACAGACATACAGACAGATAGAATGTTAGATAGAACAACATACAGACAGATAGAATCTTAGATAGAACGACAGACAGACATACAGACAGATAGAATGTTAGATAGAACGACAGACAGACATACAGACAGATAGAATGTTAGATAGAACGACAGACAGACAGACAGACAGATAGAATCTTAGATAGAACGACAGACATACAGATAGAATCTTAGATAGAACGACAGACAGACATACAGACAGATAGAATGTTAGATAGAACGACAGACAGACATACAGACAGATAGAATGTTAGATAGAACGACAGACAGACAGACAGATAGAATCTTAGATAGAACGACAGACAGACACACAGACAGATAGAATGTTAGATAGAACGACAGACAGACATACAGACAGATAGAATGTTAGATAGAACGACAGACAGACAGACAGATAGAATGTTAGATAGAATGACAGACAGACAGACAGATAGAATGTTAGATAGAATGACAGACAGACAGACAGACAGACAGAATGTTAGATAGAATGACAGGCAGACAGACAGACAGATAGAATGTTAGATAGAATGACAGACAGATAGAATGTTAGATAGAACAACAGACAGACAGACAGACAGATAGAATATGTTAGATAGAATGACAGACAGACAGACAGAATGTTAGATAGAATGACAGGCAGACAGACAGACAGATAGAATGTTAGATAGAATGACAGACAGACAGACAGACAGATAGAATATGTTAGATAGAATGACAGACAGACAGACAGAATGTTAGATAGAATGACAGGCAGACAGACAGACAGATAGAATGTTAGATAGAACAACAGACAGACAGACAGACAGATAGAATATGTTAGATAGAATGACAGACAGACAGACAGAATGTTAGATAGAATGACAGGCAGACAGACAGACAGATAGAATGTTAGATAGAATGACAGACAGAACGACAGACAGACAGATAGATAGAATGTTAGAACGACAGACAGACAGATAGAATGTTAGAACGACAGACAGACAGACAGACAGATAGAATGTTAGATAGAACAACAGACAGACAGCTAGAATGTTAGATAGAATGACAGACAGACAGACAGATAGAATGTTAGATAGAACGGCAGACAGACAGACAGACAGATAGAATGTTAGATAGAACGGCAGACAGACAGACAGACAGACAGATAGAATGTTAGATAGAACGGCAGACAGACAGACAGACAGCTAGAATGTTAGAACGACAGACAGACAGCTAGAATGTTAGATAGAATGACAGACAGACAGACAGATAGAATGTTAGATAGAACGGCAGACAGACAGACAGACAGAACGATACAGATAGAATGATAGAACATTAAAGAGAACTACAGACAGAGCGACAGACAGACGTCTCACAGTTACCCACCATGCACATTATATTCGCTACCAGCAATTAAACTTCTGTCAGAGTGTAATTTTCTGCCTGTGCAATGTGATACGCTGGTAAAGAACATCTGGCTTTCAATGCATTATTTAGGATCAATTATCATGGGTCGCAAACTCTCATTAGGCAACTATTCTTCATTTAAGGCTCTTCTATTTGTTAGGTTATTATATTGATATTGGAAGTTCCATTCATAATGTTTCCCCCTTTTACCCAGTATAAACTTTTACACCGGTGTTGTCCCTTGTACCGAGCCAAACCGGTAACACTGTGGCAACCCTAATAGGAAGTCTACATCTAGATAGCAAGGTATAAGTGTGTGTGTTTGTATTACCTAGGAACTGCTGTCTGTCTGCACGCCTCTTTAACGTAGCTCTGATGAGGTCCGGTGGTGCGTCTGGGAGCTCGGCTGCTTCTCTATATGTATTCACAGCCTTCAACAGCATCTCATTACTGCGCATTTTCTCAGCCATATCATCCTCTGCCTGCACACACATGCACATACTACTTCATGATGGGTCTCCTTAAATACAGTGCATAACATCGTACAAGTTGCATTGTTATGTGTGCAGAAAAGGTTGTCACTAAACGTATGCCACACTCACAAGTGCGTAAGCACATACATCACTCTGATGTTGTCATTTATAATCAGCATGTTCCAAATGGGGAAGCGCACGCCCACAGTTAGTAATAGTCATTTGCATTAAGCACATGCCAGTTCAGTGGTGGTGGTGCCCACTACACCACCACCACCCCAAATGGATGTTACCTTTCATGAGAAATGCATTACCTGGGCTTTGCCAAATCGACATCTCGGACTGTGTGGGAATTTCTGGACAAGATCTTCAAAAGCGCGAAGAGATTCCTCCACTTTTCCCTGGCAACACAAAAATGTACCAAGTTTTACGACAAAATTTTTACTAAAACGAATGCAAGGTGGCCTCATCATTCAGATGTGCAACGTCTTACCTTCTTACGCAATTTCTCAGCGGCGTTGATCTCCGTTCTGATTGTTTTGTCAAATTTATTTAGCAGTTTAGGTTTCTTCTTTTTGGCTGTAAAGAATCCATCCCAAAATGAGGCTTCCACATCAAACAGCTTTTATTAATAATGCAATAACAGCACTGAGCGCGTGCAGAACAAACCCTCTGGTTCCTCTGGTGTCTCTGGGGCAGGTTCAGGTGTGGACGGTGGTTCATGTACAGCTCCAGTTGCAGGCGTCTCTGGTTGAACATTCATTGTAGATGTAGATCCTTCTGCTGTGGACTCTAATGTGGGCTCGAGGTTGGGTGTAGATACAGCTGAAGAGTCTTTGAAGGAGACATATTTTATACAATGCAAAGCGATGTATCGTAGAGAATGTATAGAAACATTCTAAGCCCATAATGCATTAAGTAATGTTAAATTGGTTGACCGTGTTAAAGCTTGTGTTCAAGCTTGTCCATCTTGCTTATGGATGAATGGGGGGAAAAGTTGCTTGCTAAATGTAACATACTTAAGTGCTCAAACGCTTGGAGTTGGGGTTGTATACAACTTTTAATATTAAAAATATATTATGTAGAAATTAACTTTCCCCAAAATGTAAAGTTCTGTAAAAATACTGTTCATTGTTAGTTCATGGTAACATTGCGCAACCTTCTAATCCAATGAAATGCTTATAAAGTATGACCGTTTCCATTATAGCTTACCCTCATTAACGGACTTGGCGAAACTAGTCTCAGGTTCCTTCTCGCTCCCTGCTTTTGCTTTTTGTTCTTCTGATGTACCTGAAAAAAGTCAAACGAATATAGTACATGACTGTCTCTTCAATTCATCGTTTAAGGATCCTATACTGCATTATTCCCTACGAAATGATCTGCCGTTATTATGCCATTTACAAAGAGACTAACTTGCATTCCTGCTTCATACGTCACATTAGGGATGTTTAAAGACACTGTGACTGGGTCAACGTAAAATAAGGACATCCATGACGATGATAGGACAAAAAAAGAAATTCAGTTCTAAATTCATAGAAAAGGCAAACTATCCGGGGGTCTGGGTAGCTCAGCAGGTATTGACGCTGAGTCAATAAGTTTGAAGTCGCAAGTTTGAATCCAGGGTGCGCTGAGTGACTCCAGCCAGGTCTCCTAAGCAACCAAATTGACCCGGTTGCTAGGGAGGGTAGAGTCACATGGGGTAACCTCCTCGTGGTCGCTATAATGTGGTTCTCGCTCTTGGTGGGGTGTGTGGTGAGTTGTACATGAATAACGTGGAGAATAGTGTGAAGCCTCCACATGCGCCAGGTCTCCACGGTAACGCGCTCAACAAGCCACATGACAAGATGCGCGGATTGACGGTCTCAGACGCGGAGGAAACTGAGATTCGTCCTCCGCCACCCAGATTGAGGCGAGCAACCGCGCCACCACGAGGACTTAAGAGCGCTTTGGGAATTGGCCGTTCCAAAGTTGGGGAGAATTTGAAAAATCAAAAATCTAAATAAATCCAATCTTTCCATTCATGTTTGTTTCATACATTAAAAAACTTTTACTATTTTCACATACTATTCTGAACAGTTTTTATATAATCACTCTAAAAAAAAATGTGGCTGATTTTCTGTAAAGCTGCTTTGGAACAAACCAGCCCGTCTGGCACCAACAATCACCCATGCGATTATCTAATCAGCCAATCGTGTGGCAGCAGTGCAATTCATAAAATCATGCAGATATGGGTCAGGAGCTTCAGTTAATGTTCACATCAACCATCAGAATGGGGAAAAACATGACCTCGGTGATTTCGAACATGAAATGATTGTTGGTGTCAGATGGGCTGGTTTGAGTATTTCTGGGATTTTCACACACAACAGCATCCGAATGGTGCCAAAACAAAAAACATCCCGTGAGCGGCAGTTCAGTGGATGGAAACACCTTGTTGATGAGAGAGGTTAACAGAGAATGGCCAAACTGCTTCAAACTGACAAAGTCTACTGTAACTCAGATAACCACTCTGTACAATTGTTGGCGCCATTTTGTCGGCACGAAAGGGTCCTACACTATATTAGGCAGGTGGTTTTAATGTTGTGGCTGATTGGTGTGTGTGTGTATGTATATATATATACACACACACACACACACACACACACACACACACACACACACACACACACACACACACAGTATATAAACTGCATATTATAATGAATTATAAAAGACAACGATATTTTAGCTTTTTAATGAGTGTTTTTCCACACAACAATCAGACATTATTTACTTTACATCCCACCAAAATCAAAATGATCAAAATGTATTTTATTTTTTTGGAAATGTAAAATGTTCATCATAGAAGAGGTGTGTTCAATGCAATTGTTTATTTGAATGATATTTTCTATTAATATATAAATCTATATGCACTAACCTATTTTCGAATACTTGTGAATATGGACACACACACACCCACACACACACATACACACACCCACACACACACACACACACACACACACACACACACACACAAATAGCCTCACATACATTGTCCCAACAATAACTTCATATTCATTGCAATTTGCAAACATAACTTAGTGTTCTTGGTTAAAGCTGTCATGTAAAAATGAGCCAGTCAAAAAGTGAAGTTCATTAGTTTGTCGCAGACTGAAGAATCATGAATGGTTTCCGTGTTTTTCTTACCCGTTACTTCCAAAGTCTTCTCCGTTGGTGCCACCATAACCGGCTTCTCAATCAGTCCTGTATGAATGTCGTGTAAAATCAGACACAATCACAGCAACAAACAATACCGGCTTTAACATGTAACATACAATCTCACAAGAGGACAAAGTGTGTATTCAGAATGGAAATGTAATGAACTGCATATTATGCACTATAACGCTGATATTCTTCAGAAAGCAGCATGGGACACTGAATGCAATGCAACAACACATGACTTTAACTACTGTATAGTAGGACATTGTTCCAATTCACTTGTCAGTCTAAAAAATGGAAGATCAAGTTGCATTGCACTGTGGGACTCACTCGCTTACTAAAAACACCACTGAAATACTATTTTGCATGACTGACTTTGGTTATGTAGTTATAATCTATTCATCTTGTGTGGAAGACAATGCAGGATATTTGAGAGGCAAGTCAAACTCTTCTCATCCATTTACACTCTTTCTCTTTCTTACCGTACACAAGTACACGCACACCAAGCCACGGATCAACCAGAGTAAATATATGCAGGTTTTTTTTCATTAAGAAAGAATTTTGCATTTATTGCAAACAGTTACTAAAACATCCACACAGTCTATTTTACATGAACACAGATGATAAACCATTTCAATGAACACTTTAATATCAATAAACATGCAGTGGCCGCAGAAAGGTATTTGGACACTTATGCACACTTTTCAAACGAAATGGCTCTTGTCAGGATTTATACGATAGTTTCGTGACACTTTCTGGAACATGTTGATAGTTAATGAGCTGAACTACACCTGTGGTGTAGACTTTAGGGGATTTGACTTCAATATATCCACTAAAACACATCGACACCACTTGATTAAAAGTCTTTCTAAAAACGGAAATGTGTTAAAAGTTGAAAGTTAGTTCAGAGGAAAATATCCAGCAGCATTTGCTTGCAGATGCCACTTGGGTTTGATATTTCATCTAATGCACTTTTATACATTTTAAGTGTCCAAACACTTTTTGGGACCCCTGTGCCTACAATTACTACCATATAAGAAAACCGTAAATCATTTCACACAACCATTAAACAAGTCAACCACTACAAAACTAAAGATTGATGTCAAAACACTGGACAAAACAATCCCAATGCATACAAATATATATAAGCAACTATGAGTTGAAAGAAAATTGGTACAAATTAGCACAATTTTCCAATCTGCATATTTTGTTGAAAGTTGTGTATGAGAATGATAACAAAGAAATCTTTTACATGTAAAATAATCCCCATAATATCTTCAGCAGGTTGCATTCAGAAAGCATTTTCCTCCGCTCAAATAATCTCATTCAATCGTAGAAATCAATTCATAATCTGAAATGTTCACGCCGCACTTAACCTTAATTTGTTGAGCAAATTTACCGTCATTTTGGGAGTGACGCAATCCAGGAATTTAAAGCACAAAGTGCCAAAAATGCTCTTTATTTACTGTATATTTAAGTATTATTTTGGAGGGGTTGTACTTTACTCGGGTACTATTGCAACTGAATACATGCACTCCTACTCGATTACATTCCTACGGCAAAAACAAAAACATATTTACTCCTTAGAATTGAATCTAGGACATCAAGGTACCCAGAACATACGTTGCAGGTCATTCTGACTTTCTTTCCTCATCAACAACAAACAAAAAAAAGTTTTACATAAAAACAGACAATTAATTTCACTGTAAAATGCAATCGGCCACAACTAGTCATTCGTCCATTTGAAGCAATGTTTCATCAGTCACCACAATACAGTCTTTGACCGTTTGAATTATAATCGGTGATACATTTGGGCACACTTGACTCAAACATGCGCACGGTCAACTATCGGTCCATGGACAACTCTAGTCAAATGTCACACAACCATGAAATCAGCAGATACTGAATTTAGAGTTGAACAAATTCAGGCAACAGGTTTACTAGTAACCAGAACTAGTGATTAAACACAAAGTTTGGACATCAAAAAGGTACTTTGACAAGAACGTCTCATCCGTCTATTGATTTCTAGTAAAAAAAAAAAAAAACTTTAATACTCAAGTACAATTATTTGCGGGAACGTTTTTACATTCACTAGTGTGTTTTTGGCTAAATACTTTTCCTTGAGCACAATCGACAGCACACATACTTGTCTTTCTTTGTACTTCTGATGAGATCAGATCCATTTGTTCAGACAGTAATCATGCTAATCCAGTAAATCTACATTGGTTGTCATAGTAATGATGTAAACGTCAGCACGGCGGCAAGAGACTCTTGCACGACATCAAAAGTAGCAATCAGTTTGGAAAGCTACGACGGAAAGCTGGATGGTTTTGCCACTGCTCCATCCAGCCATGGTGCAGGAACCCGTTGTGCTTTGCCAATTATTAAAAAGAAAAACGACTTAAAATCGGTTCGAACAGTTCAGACTCAAACTCCATCAATCTGATTTCGAGTCACATATTAATAAGTACAGTGTGAACAGCAAAAATAAAGAAAAAGAAAAAAGTAAAATATGATTTTTACGAACTCGATTCCAAAAGTTGGATTCGCGTCGACGCCCAATATCGATTTTTGCTGCCGGTCGCAACAAATCCATAAAATATACTTTAAAATGCTGGCTTTTAGGGGTGGGCGATATGACCAAAATCATACAAATTTTGGCAATAATCAAAGTAGAAAACACAGAAAGAACAAAGAAAATAATGCACAGAAAATAAAAGAAAGAAATTCCAACAAACTCTATTTGCAGAAAATATCCAGGATTATGCAAACACTTCTTGCAGGAGATAAATATGAAATAAATATAAACAATTCTTGAAAACAAATGTACAGAACGTGGAGCGCATCTTTTGGCTTTCATAATACTCTTATGGCATGCTTCACGTTGAGGAGGTAAAACAAATTGCTTGTATTACGATTGATTATCATCATGAGTTAATAACAGCTCCTCTTCATTTTCTTGAGTTCTTTGGGAGTCGTCCCGTTCTGTGGAAATGGTTTTCCTGGGTCAAAAATGATTGCGTAGCGTGAGTGATTCCCCTCTGCGCTCTCCTGTAAATATTGAGAATCCGGCTGGACTGGCGCGGGAGTCTCCATAGAAAGTGCACGCGACGCTCATATGAAATGGAGATGAGCGCATTGGATGAAGCACCGAACACGAGTTGAATGTTACTCAATTTCATTGGGGGGGCTGCCGAAAATGTCTGAATGCCATAAAAACCCTGTCTACGTTTCTTAAATTCTCTCAGTCTCACATGAAGCCCTGCCCAATGATAGATAAGCCCACGCTGCACACAGGAATATATACATATTGCGATAGAACGATTCGATTGGTGTCATATCGCCCAGCCCAAGAAGCTTTCATTTTTAATAGTTCAACTCCAGTAAAGCAACCCTCAAAGTAGTTAGCGTTAAAAAGTAGCTAACTACATTGAAGCAATTTCTCAAATACACTATAAAGCTACTACCAGATTTTATTATGTACTTTGGCAATCATGGCAGTATTTATCCGCCACTTAAACACCTACATATACACTAAATACAACTAATAAAACTAGTAAATATCTCAAACGCAGGGACATCTGCGCTCCGACTCAAATAAATCAGTGAATCGTTGATATACATGAACCATCTGAACAAACCGATTCTGCTAAATGAATCTGACTTTCCAACGCTACATGGAGGAAAGAGAATATTTTAGGAGAGTGCATGTGATTGTGCCTGTATTTGCTCACGAAATGCAATATGACAAAAACAGCAATGTTGCATAACACCACACCACTCGGTGATAAAAGTAGCGTGTTCCTGGAAAGGTTACACTGTTTTGAAAGCAGCCGCGTGACTGTCACGCTACTGAAAATGCAGTTAAGTTTGTCACTATTTCAGTCAGTTCCTCCCCAACACTGTCTAACAGTAGTACATCCCTTAGGTCAGCGTGTGTCGAACCGTAAGCAGGTTGTCTCCGCTTCTGACCCTTTTAGCGTTCCATATACAGTTATTTGTTTTTCTTGTCTGAAGATTTAAGCAGAGCTCTGGTTGATAATTTCTCCTCTTTGCTATTCTTGTCATCAGCTGCCTCCTTTTTGTTTTCTGATTGGTCGGCCTTTCGTCCATGTCCTTTAGCGGTCTTTTCCTTTCTTGCGCTCCCTTTTTCTTTTTCTAGTTTTTCCTCAGCTAGTTTGCCTTTTTCCTTTTTGACTTTTTCGTCCTGTTCATTGTCTGATTTCTTTGTTGCAAACCTTTCTTTGTCTGCTCCCTCTTTCGGTTCTTTCTTTTCTTTCTCTGCCTTTTCTTTGACCAGGCTTTCTTTTTCGGCCTTCTCTTTGGCTAGTCTTTCCTTGGCTACGCTCTCTTTTTCCTGTCTTTCCTTTTCTGCCTTTTCCTTGGCTACTCTCTCTTTTTCCTGTCTTTCCTTTTCTGCCTTTTCCTTGGCTACTCTCTCTTTTTCCTGTCTTTCCTTTTCTGCCTTTTCCTTGGCTACTCTCTCTTTTTCCTGTCTTTCCTTTTCTGCCTTTTCCTTGGCTACTCTCTCTTTTTCCTGTCTTTCCTTTTCTGCCTTTTCCTTGGCTACTCTCTCTTTTTCCTGTCTTTCCTTTTCTGCCTTTTCCTTGGCTAGTCTTTCCTTTTCCACTCTTTCTTTCTCTGCCTTTTCCTTGGCTAGTCTTTCCTTTTCCACTCTTTCTTTCTCTGCCTTTTCTTTGGCTACTCTCTCTTTTTCCTGTCTTTCCTTTTCTGCCTTTTCCTTGGCTAGTCTTTCCTTTTCCACTCTTTCTTTCTCTGCCTTTTCCTTGGCTACTCTCTCTTTTTCCTGTCTTTCCTTTTCTGCCTTTTCTTTGGCTAGTCTTTCCTTTTCCAGTCTTTCTTTCTCTGCCTTTTCCTTGGCTACTCTCTCTTTTTCCTGTCTTTCCTTTTCTGCCTTTTCTTTGGCTAGTCTTTCCTTTTCCAGTCTTTCTTTCTCTGCCTTTTCCTTGGCTACTCTCTCTTTTTCCTGTCTTTCCTTTTCTGCCTTTTCTTTGGCTAGTCTTTCCTTTTCCAGTCTTTCTTTCTCTGCCTTTTCCTTGGCTACTCTCTCTTTTTCCTGTCTTTCCTTTTCTGCCTTTTCTTTGGCTAGTCTTTCCTTTTCCAGTCTTTCTTTTTCCAGTCTTTCTTTCTCTGCCTTTTCCTTTGCTACTCTCTCTTTTTCCAGTCTTTCTTTTTCTGCCTTTTCCTTGGCTACTCTCTCTTTTTCCAGTCTTTCTTTTTCTGCCTTTTCCTTGGCTACTCTCTCTTTTTCCTGTCTTTCCTTTTCCAGTCTTTCTTTTTCTGCCTTTTCCTTGGCTACTCTCTCTTTTTCCAGTCTTTCCTTTTCTGCCTTTTCCTTGGCTACTCTCTCTTTTTCCTGTCTTTCCTTTTCCAGTCTTTCTTTTTCTGCCTTTTCCTTTGCTACTCTCTCTTTTTCCTGTCTTTCTTTTTCAGCTCTCTCTTTGTCTAGTCTTTCTTTTTCAGCTCTCTCTTTTTCAATCTTTTCTTTGGCCAGTCTTTCTTTTTCTGCTCTCTCTTTTTCAATCCTTTCTTTTTCTGCCTTTTCCTTTGCTACTCTCTCTTTTTCTGCTCTCTCTTTGTCCAGTCTTTCTTTTTCAGCTCTCTCTTTTTCAATCATTTCTTTCTCTGCCTTTTCTTTGTCCAGTCTCTCCTTTTCTGCTCTCTCTTTTTCAATCCTTTCTTTTTCTGCTCTCTCTTTTTCAATCCTTTCTTTTTCTGCTCTCTCTTTTTCAATCCTTTCTTTTTCTGCCTTTTCTTTGACCATTCGCTCTTGTTCTGTTCGCTCCCTCTCTGCCTTCTGCTTGTCTAATTTCTCCTGTTCAATTCGTTGTTGTTCCTCCCGAAGTTTAGCTTCTGCCTCCTCTTTGGCTTTCTTAGCAGCAAGTGTGGCTCTCCTCTCTTCTTCCTCTTGAGCCAGAACGCTACGGACCTCAGCAAGGGCTAGTTTGGCAATCTTTTTGGCTTCAATCTTCTCGTGAATAATTCGTAGCTGCTCCTTCAGAGCTGTTTTCAGCTTTTTCCCAATATCCCGGGTGGGATGCTCTGAGAATGAGTGGGACAAAATACTTCACATATCAAAATACACATCTTCTACCATGCAAACATAGTTATCATGATGCTGAGCTGTCTTAGAGCTGTCTTGGGGGATGTTCAAACAAAGATTGAAAGATTGCATCCATTTGCTCTGTTTTATCATTGTTCTCCAATGTGGGTCTTTGACAAATAAAGTTGTCTGTCCTCTAAGGGGCTCAGTAACAAACAAACAAACAAACAAACAAACACTCAAATTAATTTAACCTGACTATTCTCATTATTTGATATCCCATCTTTTTAAAAAACATGCTAAAGCCCCTCCGGAAACCAGCACCTTATCGTGGTGGAGAGGTTTGTGTGCCCTTATGATCCTGAGGGCTGAGTTGTCTGGAGCCAGGTGCTCCTAGTAGGTCTCCCAAGGCAAAGTTGTCTCAGGTGAGGGGTCCAGACTAAGAATGGTTCAAAAAGACTACATGGAAAAAACAGCAAGAGGAGGAGTTACCCTGCCCAGAGAAGCCCGGGGCCCCTGTCTGGAGCCAGGCCCAGAAGGAGGGCTCGTCGGCGAGCGCCTGGTGGCCGGGCTTGTCACAGATTCCGGCCGGGCATAGTCTGAAGAAGCATATGTGACACCCCCCCCCCCCCCCCCTCTACATCCCTTGGGCCCACCACCCATTGGAGAAACTGCAGGAGTCGGGTGCGCTGCCATATGGGTGGCAATGAAGGCCGTGGGTCTCGACGGACCAGACCTGGGCAGCAAAGGCTAGCTCTAGGGACGTGGAATGTCACCTCGCTGGGGGGGAAGGAGCCGGAACTGGTGAGGGAGGTGGAGCGCCACCAGTTGGATCTAGTGGGGCTTACTTCGAGTATTCAGCCTTCTTGGAGACCCTGAATGGAGTCCTGAATAGGGCCCCAGTAGGGGACTCGATAGTGATGCTGGGTGACTTCAATGCGCACATGGGAAATAACAGGGACACCTGGAAAGGCGTGATTGGGAAGAACGTCCTCACCAATCTGAACCAGAGTGGATGTTTGTTATTAGACTTCTGTGCTAGTCATGGATTATCTATAACAAACACCATGTTTGAGCATAAGGATGCTCATAAGTGTACGTGGTACCAGAGCACCCTAGGCCGAATGTCGATGATCAAATTTGTAATCGTGTTGTCGGATCTGAGGCCATATTTTGGACACTCGGGTGAAGAGATGGGCGGAACTGTCAACCGATCACCATCTGGTGGCGAGTTGGGTCAGGGGTTGGGGAAAGACTCTGGACAGACCTGTGAAGCCCAAGCGAGTAGTCCGGGTGAACTGGGAATGTTTGGAGGAGGCCCCTGTCCGTGAGATCTTCAACTCACACCTCAGGCGGAGCTTTTCAGGCATCCCAGCTGAGGTATGGGACATTGAACCGGAGTGGGCAATGTTCAAAGCTTCCATTGCCGAAGCCGCGGTGGAGAGCTGCGGCCTCAAGGGTTTAGGTGCCGCAAGGGGTGGTAACCCTCGAAAACCGTGGTGGACACTGGTGGTCAGAGAAGTCATCTGATTGACGAAAGAGGCCTTCCGATATTTGTTGTCCTGGAGGTCTCCGGAGGCAGTTGCAAGGTACCGACAGGCTCGAAGGGCTGTGGCCTCTGCCGTGAGAGAGGCAAAGCAGTGGGTGTGGGAAAGGTTCGGAGAAGCCATGGAGAAGGACTTTCGGTCCGCACCAAAGTGCTTCTGGAAAACCGTCCGCCACCTTTGGAGGGGGAAACGGGGAACCATCCAAACTGTATACAGCAAAGATGGGACACTGTTGACCTCAACCGAGGAGGTTATTGGGCAGTGGAAAGAACACTTTGAAGAACTCATAAATCCCAACATGCCCTCTATGCTAGAGGCAGAGCCAGAGGCTGATGGGGGATCAGATTCTATTTCCCTGGGGGATGCTGAAAGCTTTGGATGTGGCGGGGATGTCATGGATGACACGACTCTTCAACATTGCGTGGAAGTCTGGAACAGTGCCTAAGGAGTGGCAGAACGGGGTGGTGGTTCCCCTCTTCAAAAAGGGGGATCAGAGAGTGTGTGCCAACTACAGGGGTATCACACTTCTCAGCCTCCCTGGTCAAGTTTACTCCAAGGTGCTGGAGAGGAGGGTTCCGCCAATTGTCGAACCTCAGACTGAAGAGGAACAATGCGGGTTCTGTCCTGGCCATGGAACGACGGACCAGATCTTTACTCTCAATCCAATCCCTGTACGTCCAAAGCGAGAGCTGTGTCCGGGTCCTTGGCACAAAGTTGAGTTTGTTCCATGTGGGGGTTGGTCTCCACCAGGGCTGCACTTTGTCACAATCCTGTTTGTGATATTCATGGACAGGATATCGAGGCATAGTCAGGGTGGGGAAGGTGTGCGGTTAGGTGGGCTGGGGATCTCATCACTGCTTTTTGTTCTCATCACCTATGTCATCATCGGTCCATGACCTTCAGCTCTCACCGGATCACTTGGCAGTCGAGTGTGAAGCGGCTGGGATGAGGATTAGCACCTCTAAACCTGAGGCCATTGTTCTCAGCAGGAAACCGATCGAGTGCAAATTCCATGTAGGGAAGCAGTTATGGCCCTAAGTGAAGGAGTTCAAGTACCTCGGGGTCTTGTTCATGAGTGAGGGGACAATGGAGCGGGAGGTTGGCCGGAGAATCAGGGCAGCGGGGGCGGTATTGCACTCACTCTATTGCACCGTTGTCACGAAAAGAGAGCTGAGCCAGAAGGCAAAGCTCTCGATCTACCGGTCAATTTTCATTCCTACCCTCACCTATGGTCATGACCAAAAGAACTAGGTCGCGAGTACAAGCGGCCGAAATGGGCTTCCTCAGAAGGGTGGTGGGCTTCTCCTTTAGAGATAGGGTGAGGAGCTCAGTCATCCGTGAGGAACTCGGAGTAGAGCCGTTGCTCCTTTGCATCGAAAGGAGTCAGTTGTGGTGGTTAGGGCATCTGGTAAGAATGCCCCCTGGGTGCCTCCCTAGGGAGGTGTTTCAGGCACGTCCAGCTGAGAGGAGGCCTTGGGGAAGACCCAGGACTAGGTGGAGAGATTACATCTCCACACTGGCCTGGGAACGCCTCGGGGTCCCCCAGTCAGAGCTGGTTAATGTGGCTCGGGATAGGGAAGTTTGGGGCCCCCTGCTGGAGCTGCTGCCCCCACGACCCGACATCGGATAAGCGGTTGAAAATGGATGGATGTATGCTAAAGTGAGACATTAGTGAGAAATAAAGGCCTTCTGGCCTTACAAATATCAATAATTCTATAATTATTAGAACCAAATTAAAATAAAATCTTAACTATAGCATTTGTGAAAAAAATTAACCATCAGTAATATGGATATTATAATGAACATGCAAAAGCTTATTTAAGAGCCTTTAGTATCCTTAAAGACAGTAGGCTAACAGCTTGAACACATTAGTCCACCAACAAAAGAATATAACAGAGACCAAACATCTTTTCACCATGCTTTGAGACGTCATCATACAGCCAGAACTAACCACAGTTAAAGCATGCCAGTAATTATGTCACAAACACCAGAACTCGTGCCAAGTACCTCTATCTTTTTTTAGCTCCACTTCTTTAGGCCTCTCATCTGCAAGTGGGACAAATCATGAATTATGACATTTTCCAGAAATTAAGATGTGTAATTGCTGCAACTCACAATCAGGAAACAACGCAGGCCCCAAAACAACAGCAATCCAATATTCTGTATTGATCCAATACATGTTTTCGCATAGGCTACTTCCTAGAGTAATGGTGCCAACACTGCTTGGTGCACCTGTCTCAGGTGTTTTGAAATTACCATCATCCCAGCACACAATGACATGACAGCAAACTCTATATACAAGAACACAGATGAGACTCTTCTAGAACGTAGAGATGCACCAATGCCGAAACACTGAGTTTGAGAACCGATACTTTGTACTCGCCAGGACACTATAGCTGAACACCAAAGCATCATAAATCAAAACAGATTCATTCTTATGTATCGGTTAAGAGACATCACAGATAGGAATTAGAGTTTACTGATTAACAGGTTTTTAAAGATTTTATTATTCCTCCATGTTCCTCTGTTGCCGGCGCTGGAAGATTCACCAGTTAGAACTCATTGGCATTTAATTATTTATACAATCTACAATTGTGAGGCAAAAAGCATGTAAATTGTACCGTATCAGAGCATTTTTACAAGTACCATTAAATAAACAGTATCGATATGGTGCATCCCTAGTAAAATGTGTTCATTATTGTTGTCATGGCTACAGAAGCTCATTGCATTTCAACATCACAAATTTCTTAAAGGTTGCAACAAAAATGGTATCTACATGTGATGCATCAGCCAACCAATGAACTGCAGTCTCAAAAATGTTGTTACTACAGAGCAAATCAAATTTGGGTGCCAAGAGCCAAATCAGACTAAAAACTTTTCTTCACAAACATCAAACGAGAAACCAACATGCCAGTATACGAGATCCTACTAGTGTTGTCAAATGTACTGGTACTTTGGCACCAAGTCGGTACAAAAATAAAAAAGATTTAACGATACCAGTGATTCTACAGTACCAGTAGTACCGAGCACCGACGCAATCTAGTACTGTTTTAATGACACACGACTGCTTTCAAATGCTCACACGCTTATTTGAGCGTGAGCCCTGTTATTCATTTTGCACTGAAATAAAATTAAATTCATGATATGTCCTAGCGTGATTATTAAACTGCGATATGCTGTAATCTTAGTCTGTATGAGCTGCATGAGCTTTAAATGATTGTGTGAAGCAGACCGCTCATACACTGGAAACTCCACAGACATTGAGAATAATTTGTGTTGTATCGGATGACAGAGCAGAGCACTAATCCACTGTTGTAGAGCAGAGGAGGGCGGGGCCGGGCTGGAACAATGCACGCCCAGTCCCCAATCAGCCTGATGGGGGCGTGCGAGGGATAAAGGCGGCCGGTGACGACAGTTCGAGAGAGAGAGAGAGAGAGAGAGAGAGAGAGAGAGAGAATTACAGGCAGCTGCTCTGTGTGTTTATGTTTGTGTGTTTTTGGGTTCAGTTTATTATTAAACTATTATTTATATTGCCAAGCCGGTTCTTGCCTCCTCCTTTCCCGTAATCCCTTACACTGGTGTCGAAACCCAGGAAGGAGGAGGGATGCCCGTCACGGAGTCCTCGACACTGCCATCCACCCAGAGGAGTGCTGCTGCCATCCGCCGGGGATGGAGTATCCCGACTGCCCGGATGCAGAGAACGACCGCCATCCTTGAGGCAGTGGGGACTGGACTTCCCGATTGCCTGGAGTGAAGGAGCGGAGGAGCGCCCTGCCGTCCCCCAAAAACACGGAGGGGTCGAGAAGACCGGCATCCACGAGGGGAGGAGGGAAGCGACTACCCGACCGTCTGGAACAGTAGGGATGCTGCCAGGGGCGGAGGAGTGTCCACACGGGTCGCCAAGAACGCGCAGGGGCATTCTGTTCGCTGGGGGATGGTCTGACTCTGGTCCGCCCAGGGAGGAGTGGCTGCCATCTGCCTGAGAGGGTGGAGGTGATCTGGGACCACACGACGACGCATCAGAGAACCGGTGAGTGAGGTTTTTTTTACACTCTCTCTTCTCTCTCCTCCCAAGTCGAGGATGACCCCCCCGGGGCTTCCCGGCCTGATGCAACGCTGGGAGGAGTGTAGAGTGGAGGAGGGCGGGGATGGGCTGGAACAACGCACGCCTGGTCCCCAATCAGCCTGATGGGGTGTGCGAGGGATAAAGGTGGCCGGTGACAACAGTTCAAGAGAGAGAGAGAGAGAGAGAGAGAGACAATTACAGGCAGCTGCTCTGTGTGTTTATGTTTGTGTGTTTTTGGGTTCAGTTTGGTTCAGTTTATTATTAAACTATTATTTATATTGCCAAGCCGGTTCTTGCCTCCTCCTTTCCCGTAATCCCTTACAACTATAAAGCGTTAATTTTATAAAATGTATAATTTAATTAAATCACAACATTTGCAGTTTAACAATCACACTGGGCAACGTAGCAAACTGTTTATTAAACTTCCAGTAAAAAAACCCGTTAAAATAAAAGCATGAGTCATACTACTGAAATTTCAGTACCGTGACAACACTATATATAGACACTATAAAGCAACACCAGTGCAAGCTAGGGATGGGCACGAGAAATCGAGTACCCGAGTATTCGGAAGAGTCAGCAATCATCGATCATGAAAACGATGCTTGAAAATGAAAATGCTTGACGGGACTTTTCACTGAATTTAAAATTCACTACGATACACAATATATATCAAAGAGGGGCTTTATTTTAAATTTTGAGATTGATTATGTTGTCATTTTCAGCAGCACCTTGACTGTCAACAGAGACGTCTCATAGCAACCAAACAGATAAATGATGCTGCAATGCTAGCGTTTGTTTTACAGGTTTCCGAAAATCTAAAGAATGTTTAATCCCTCGTGCAAGCAAACACAAATGCCAATCAAACACCAGGCGTGAGGACAGCAGGGCTCATGAAAGACATGAAAAAAGGCTTTACAAGTATGCTTGGATTGGGCTGCTTGGATACGGTCATCTTCCACTGTGATATCTTTTCTTGAAGGTTTTTTTCTATCAACCATAGTAGCATTTTCTGATTTAGAGAGGGAGAAAATTGTATAGAATGATAAATAAGAACACACATGTACTCAAGCACACACACACACACACACACACACACACACACAAATTAAACAGTAGTTCCACCAGACAATGTGATCTACAGCGGTGTCGACTGCTCTTGAGAGTAGATATCAATCACATGTGAGGGAGTCAAATATTTTAGATTTGACATACATGTGAAGCTTCGACACAAACCAGCTAGTTACATGCAAACTATGTTAACACACTGCACAGTCAAACTAAAAGTGAACCACAGCTTCTCAAATTCAGACACATTTCTGCATTTGAGACAAAACGAAAGAGTACATTTAAATGTTGCTTTAATTAAAGCATTTTTTTTTCAAGGGTCGAATCTCACGATACTCATCGTCTAGGTCACATTTCACCCCAAAAATGTAGAAATAACTAATTATTTTGAATATAATCTCTGAATGCTATTCTGAGATGTGGGTTGGTGCTATTTTGGAGGCACGAGGGGGACCTACACAATATTAGGCAGGTGGTTTTAATGTTGTGGCTGGACATGTTTTCTTGAGATTCACCCTTAAATTTAGTCATATGGGAAAGGCTTATGGTTAGACCACTTCATTAAATCTTTTGTCTGAAAAATATTAGTTTATAAAAGATAGAGTGCAACAGGAGTCAGAGGCAAAAGAGAGCCATATTGCTATATATCATAAACCTAGTATCAGTTAGTTTGTCAGTGTCTACATGCCTTGCCAAAGATCGCATTATTCTACCCAAACACTGTCTCTGTTGAATCTGCCGCTCTGTATATGAATGCCGTTGCACCTCAGTCAGTCATGCAAGCATCCAAACACCTTCATATGAGAAAATAAAGCTCACTAACCCAACAAAACTTTGGCATCTTCTACATCAAAATCTCCATCACCATCAGCATCAATGACTCCTCCTAAAGTGCCTTCAGGCGAGAATCAGATTTCAGTGTTGTGCATCGACTGCCATAATGTACACATAAAATATGGGGTTATTCACACCATACAGCTTAAATATCATTTCATTCTGCAGCATACCTGTAGGTGTTGTGAAAGTCATATTTACCTTTGTGTGTACTTTTGTAAAGATTAGGGTCACTTACTTATTCTCTCTTTATTTTATTTTTTTCACATTTTAGAATAATACTAAAGTCATCTAAACTATGTAATAACAGAAATGGGACTGGGAATTGTGTTGCGACTATAGAAATCCAAAATAAACAAAACTATGTTATATTTTAGTTTATTCAAAGTGGTCCCCCTTTGGCTAGATTTTGCAGACATGCACTCTTGACATTTTCTCAAGCAACTTGTTGAGGAATCACCCTGGGATGCTTTTTAAACAGCATTGAAGGAGTTCCCAGCCATGTTGGGCACTTATTGGCTGCTTTTCTTTATTATTTGGTCCAAGTCATCCATTTCAAAAACTTTTATAATGAAATAAATTAATATGTTGGCACAATTATATTTTTGCCAACAGACCTCATTTGAAACATTTCAGTCAAGTGACCCCAAACTTTTGAACAGCAGTGTACAACTTGATAAATTTAAGTTCAATTGACAAATTTAAGGATGGCTAATATGTCCAAGATGTCAATAAATGAGCTATAATACACTTAAAATTATAAAACTATGTAGAGTTACCATTTAATAATTTAAATTATATTATATTATCAATTTAAAGGTTTCAAAGGTTAACCAAAATGCTTAACACCTATACCAAGAGCCATGTTTATTATTACAATGACTGTACAGACTAAGAGAAGACCACTATTACTAACAACACACCCTAGAGCCTGGGTATCTCAGCGAGTATTGACGCTGACTATCACCCCTGGAGTCACGAGATCAAATCCAGGGTGTGCTGAGTGACTCCAGCCAGGTCTCCCAGGCAACCAAATTGGCCCGGTTGCTAGGGAGGGTAGAGTCACGTGGGGTAACCTCCTCGTGGTCGCTATAAATGTAGTTTTCGCTCTCGTTGGGGTGCGTGGCGATTTGTGTGTGGACGCTGCGGAGAATAGCGTGAAGCCTCCACACACGCCATGTCTCCGCGGTAACGCACTCAACAAGCCACGTGATAAAATGCGCGGATTGACGTCTCAAGACATCGAGGCAACTGAGATTCGTCCTCCTCCACCCATATTGAGGCGAGTCACTATGCCACCACGAGAACTTAAGAGCAAACTGGAAATTTTTTAGAGCAAGCAAGTGTCTTTTGAGTCCAATATGGACGGTAATTCCATGCGGTATGTGGGTTAAAATTGCCGAATTCGGCCCAAAGCTATTTTGCTATCTGGGTATCATGGCTCCAGGATACTGTAATGGCACTGTGCAATTTCCCAGATGTCTCTTCATAATCAAACTTCTTGGCAACACTTAGAATTATAAATGACCTTCTAAAATCATGCTTCCTTTTGCACCAACACAAGAGTTATTTAAAGGCTTTTTCTATTTTAAAACATCTTAAAAAGCACTTACCAGCCAAACTGTCGTAGTCGACAATGTCAAACCAGACGACACCAACAGACAACCAGGCCCCGAGCAGGGCCAACACCAGAACCCAGCTAAAGAAAGAGTTTCCATTAGCCTTCTTTTCAATCTTGACGGCTGCATTTACGACGGGAGACTCTGAGAACACAAAGACAATCAGACAATAGATGTGTTGCATTTGTAGTCATCAAAAGTCACTTGGTAAGAAGATATCAATCCATATCTGTGGTTCATTACAACTGTACTATAAACTTGAACCTACAATAAAGTGGGAAACAAAGAAGTTTTCAAAAACTATTTTCAATAGTGATACACACCCATAACTCAGGCCTAGTCCACACTAATACAAAACCTTTTTCTCTCCATTTTGGCCTTCCGTCCACACTGAGATGCCGTTTTTGTCAGCGAAAATGGCGCTTTTTGAAAATGCACTCCACAATGGACACTAGGAGTGGCGTGGTGGACACAAAGTGGACACAAGTGGCGTTGTAGGACTGTGCAAACGGATGCTTTGGAAAACGATGACGCATTTTTAGTCATGTGATCTATCCAAAAGATGGCGGCCTGTGTTATGGCGGCGCTGTTGTGTCTGATACTCACTTTGATAGCGTTGTTAAAAAATAAATGTCACTTTGTACAACCATCACATTGCATTCCTTCAAAGGCGAAGGGGAAGTTTACTCGGAATTGGTGTCCGGCGACGGAACGCGAGGACAATTGCGCTTCAGACCTTACAAGCAGCGGGGATTTTCCGCATCCGCAGTGACACGATTTAAGCATTTTTCTTACGTTTCAGTGTGGACGAGCAACTTTTGGAAAACACTTGAATTAATGTATTAATGTAGACGTAGCTTTAGTAGCCATCTATTGTGCTGTTTAGTGTCAATGACAAATAAGGATATTTAAGATTATGGAAAATCTAGTTTACAACACCCGATTTAAGCTCTTAGAAATGTAATCTTGTATTCATGTTGGTTTCGTACACTTTTGGAAAAACAAAAAAACTAAACGCTATACCATTCTCAACAAAAGGTTTTGATCAAATGACTGGAACAAAACAAACATCAAATGGTGTAACCATCAAGTAATAGCACATGCATCAAACATCTTTTTCAAGACTAAAGATATTTCTGATCATACATTTTTCAATCATGAATATTCGGTTTTCTTGGCGTAATGTCATTTGACAACTTGAACTAAATTGCCATGTCATAAAAAGGTCAAATTATCTGACATTTTTGAATGCGAGTTGCGTCCCAAACCGCACACTTCTGCGCTATTCTACGTCCTTTTGTAGTGCAAGTAGTGCGAGTAGTATGTTAGCAACAAGGAGGAGTACTACGAGTACCCAGATGATGCACTTCCTCAACCATCAAAACTTTGTGCACTCAGCGCTCGCGGCCTGCCATACATAGCGGAAGGGGTGAAGTTACCTCGCTGCATTGCTAGTCTGAATAATTGTAAATAATGGAGAATGTAGCAACTAGTGAAACTTCTGTGAAGACAGCACTTTACAAATGCAAGTTGAATGTTTTACGCTGTGTGAATATTCAACGTTGTTGAACGGAGGTTGGCTTATGGTGCGTTCAGACCAGAGGCGTCGACCGGAAGTCATTCATTTTCTATGGCAGCTAGAGTCTCTCGGCGGCGAGAAGCGGCACGGCCGTGGCCGGCACGTCTTGGGCGGTGTGGTTATGGTAATGAGCTTTGACGTGGTTCGGCGGCAACCTATTTGAGTATAGAGGTGCTCCTCTCTAGCGAAGTCTAGAGAACACAACCGTGTACACTTTGGTTCCCACCAAACCAAAGACAAAATGGAGGAGAAACTGATTATTGCCATGGCGGGTTTTCACGTAATATATGATCTGTCCCTGTTTGCTTACAGGGATGTAAATCATTTTTAAAAAACAATACGTGGACAAAGGTGTCTGAAATTGTTTGTGTGCCAGGTGAGTTGATGAAGTAGATATTATGGTTTATATAATATTATATAATAATATCCGCTACTTGTAATCTGTCGGCAATAAAGATACCGGTCGACATGTCTGGATGTTTTGCGGCCCCTTTAAATACATTCCGAACGAACGTTGCCGCCTATTTCAACTATGTCAGAGCGTCCACGAATCTCCGATAGCATTGTTGGCAGGGCAGCCTGAGCTAATTTTTATGCCCTCGCCTCCTCTGGTCTGAACGCACGGTAATGCGCTAGCGGGCAACAGATCGCATGCGTTTGAAACGTCATTTTTGTCAGCTCCTGTTTGATGGTTTTCTTGTCACATGACAACAAAATTACTTCCTACTTTTTGGTTACGCCAGACTAACTTTGATTTGACCGTGTTTTTTCTCTCCAAAATTAATAGTATTTTGTTTTAAAACTGCTCTCAGATGGGTTATACCAACCTGACAATTTTAACTTAAAAGAAAATTCTTCATGAAACTGGCATATTTAAAGGGACAGTACACCCCAAAATGAAAATTCTCTCAACATTTGCTCACCCACATGCCATCCCAGATGTGTATGACTTTCTTCAGCAGAACACAAATGAAGATTTTTAGAAGAATATTTCAGCTCTGTGGGTCCATACAATGCAAGGCAACAGGGTCCAAAACTTTGAAGCTTAAAAAGCACATAAAGGCAGCATAACAGTAATCCATAAGTCTACAGAAGCAATATAATAGGTGTAGGTTAGAAACAGATCAATATTTAATTTTGTTTTACTAAAATTCTCTTCCCTTCCCAGTAGATGGCGATATAAACAAAAAATGTGAATCGCCAAAAAGTTATTTTTCCATATATATTGATCTGTTTCTCACACACACCTATCATATTTCTCCAGAAGACATGGATTAAACCACTCGGGTCACACGGATTACTTTTATGCTGCCGTTATATGCATTTTGGAGCTTCAAAATCTTTGCACCCATTCACTTGCATTGTATGGACCAACAGAGCTGAGATATTCCTCTAAAAATCAACATTTGTGTTCTGCTGAAGAAAGAAAGTCACACATCTGGGATGGCATGTGGGTGAGTAACTGATGAGAGAATTTTCATTTTAGGGTGAACTGTCCCAATTGCATTTTCAATATATATTTGAATAAATTAAAAGATTACAAATCAGCATTGATCCTTTTCAGCCTGGTGTAAAGACCCAGATAGGCTAATAGTAACTTCCATGTTTTAGCGGCAAGAGATTGGTAATACTAGATCTTCTGCATTTCTCCCTCCCTAATTCTTTGGAAGTAAATGTAATACCCTGAAATGAGGTCAAAATATTAATGAAAAGCCCATAAGGCATTGCACACTCACAGAGGCAAATAACAAAGGGTTAATAAATACCACCAGGATCATGTAACACTCGACTGACAAGGTCACCCGTATGTAAATGTGCACGTATACAAGACATACAACCATACACAAACATGCACATAGGCTTCATTCAGAAGAGCACAGTACCATACAACTCTTACAAATGTTGCAATATCTAGTAGCATGCATACAATACAACAACCGCACTTGACTTGACCTTCCATCTGTGTGATCAATGATTTGACTGCGATTTTTAACCATTTTTACACAAAACTGACCATGATAACTGAACACTCACTGAATTAGCCTAAACTTCAATATTTAAGTACTTTTTAACTATAAACCATCGTTTCCGTTAGGGTTCACGAGAGGGTGGAGTCCAAGCGGTCTCTTGTGTGACGTATTCGTGTTGCTATGGATACCAAGGTAATCTCACGTTCTCCACTCAGTTGGGACATCCAGGATGGGCACACAAACGCATCATTGTGAGAAAAGAAACAGATAATAACAGACCTAAACCAAGTTACTGTGCAGCGTTCCTCCTTCTCACTTGTAAACAGCGCTGCTCCTCCGGCTGTGGCTCACGTAAATCAGTTCAAAAATGTGTTTCAATGCTAATGCAATTATGTCACAGGCGCAAACCGCTGCGGACCGGAAGCATGATTTAGAGTTTAAAAAAGTACTTAAACACGTATCTTTTTCACACCAAAAGCGATCGTGTTGCTTAAGAAGACATGAATTTAACCGCTGGAGTCGTATCAATGACGTTTATGCTGATTGTCTGTGATTTTTGGAGCATCAAAGAGAAATCTCCATCCACTTGCATTTTAAGGACCTTCTGAGCTGAGATATTTTTTAAATTTTTCTTCAAATGTGTCCTGGTGAAGAAAGAAAGTCATACACACCCGGGATTTCATGAGGGAGAGTAAACGATGAGAGAATTTTCATTTTTGGGTGTACTGTCCCTTTAAGGCAATGTAACAATCAGGCTTACTGCCGTTTAACACAAGGATTATGCGGTGTTTCACGTGTAATTAAACAGAGATATATGACAGTATGCAGTATAGCCTATACTGTGCAGTACACAGTAAGTAGTGTGCTAGTATACGTTTCCAAACAGCCATTCACTTTGAGGGCATTAGCAGAAAGGAGAGTGGCTTCGTAACGATGGGCGCGACCTAAGTGTCAACAGGAGCACTGTAATTAGTATCTCAATGATTAGTCAGTCCAAATTCAATCAATCAAACTCTAGTAAATATAGTTAAATTAGTTCATCCACCTACTTAGATGCATTGAAGACGGTCATCCGAAACTACATTGACATTTATGAACTACAAACGGCATGACAGGATAAATAAATGGTTACACACAAGATTGATATGACAAGGCAAGATCACGATTTCTGAAGTAACTCAAGAACTGAAACACACAAACGAGAGATACGTTTAAACTTCATGCTCACACAAGCACCTCGGTCGACAACCCGATTTGAAACGTTAATCCGACAGTCTAATAAAGGAGCATGCCATTCACACCACACCAGTCAATAACACCCCAAATCTAATCCATTCAGTCTACCTGTCATTTTGGCTCCATCCACACTGGTTTCTACCATTCTTGGGGGTCTCAAGCTTTTGTAAAGGAAAGTGCAAAAGAAATGTGAATCTTTTTTCTGCTCACATGAAGCACTGGGTCAGCTGCAATCCGATATATGAACTGCCTCTTGGGTATTTTTAGTGCCACTGTACTCACACCCTCTTTTGGACTCATATGGACAGAACAGTTATAGCCACACACACACACACACACACACACACACACACACACTTACTTGACCCAGCACTAAGCCCCGCCCCCTTGCTTCCTGTTGCTTTGTTTTGCATTCTTGAAAGCTATCTTCCGAGCATTTGTTGTGCAGCTGGTCATCGAATTCAGTTTTAAATCGAAATATGGCCTTGTGCGATAATTAAAGACCTCATGAAATGGCTTGACGAGCGCCGGGAGCACCATTTTTATAAATAGCCAATAGGGCTTTAGTAACGTTAAACAGAACCGTAATTTGCTACTTGGGTCAATGACGTAACATGCATCTTTTTTGGTCCCGATCAATTAAGTTATTCAAAAATAGGGATGCACCGACACCGCTGATCACCATACCTGAACGCTCCGCATCGGCCGATAGCAATCACGATCCAATGGCAGTGTTGTTTTGTCTTAAAGTTGCACTACGTAAGATTTATTGGTTAAAAATGAACAAACTGCCGTTATTGATTGAGTACATAAACAATCAGCGTTCATAACAATGTCCTTACCCCGATAAACTTCACTAAGCCTATGAAATGTATTTGTATTTTGAGCCGTCGGGTCAGATTTATGGAGGCCCAAACCTGCACAAATAATTAATAAATAAATAAATGTAATAATAATAATAATAATAATAATAAAAAATAAAAAAAGGAATAAATGTCTTGATAAAACAATATAATTATAATGGCAGCATCATGTTGTGGGGGTGTTTGCTGCAGGAGGGACTGGTGCACTTCACAAAATAGATGACATCATCAGGAAGGAACATTATGTGGATATATTGAAGCAACATCCCAAGACATCAGCCAGGAAGTTAAAGCTTGGTCGCAAATGGGTCTTCCAAATGGACAATGACCCCAAACACACCTCCAAAGTTGTGCCAAAATGGCTTAAGGACGACAAAGTCAAGATATTGGAGTGGCCTTGAAGCCCTGTCCTCAGTCCAATTTGTGGGCAGAACTGTAAAAGCATGTGTGAGCAAGGAGGCCTACAAACCTGACTCAGTTACACCAGATCTGTCTGGAGGAATGGGACAAAATTCCAGCAACTTATTGTGAGAAGCTTGTGGAAAGATACCCAAAACGTTTGACCCAAGTTAAACAATATAAAGGTAATGCTCCCAAATACTAAAGGTGTATGTAAACTTCTGACCCACTGGGAATGTGATGAAAGGAATAAAAGCTGAAATAAATAATTCTCTCTACGATTATTCTGACATTTCACATTCTTAAAATAAAATAGTGATCCCAAATGACCTGAGACAGGGAATGTTTTCCACGATTAAATGTCAGGAATTGTGGAAACAGTTTAAATGTTATTTGGCTAATGTGTATGTAAACCTCTGACTTCAACTGTAGATAAGTAGGGATGGGTATTGATACAGATTTTCCGATTCAATTAGATTCCGGTTTGATTCAATATTGGTTCATCCGGGTATATTAGAGTTATAATGTCCCTTTTGCTTACATATAAAATCATTTATCTCCCAGCTAATGATGCTAATTGTACAGGGGGCCTTTTTATTAGGTACATCAGGAAAAAGATAATTTTACTAGTCATATTTGATTACTTATTCATCATTTTGGATTTTTAAAAAAGAACAAATGTATTCAATTTCATACATTATTTTTGTTACATATTTATTGTTAAATTGCATAATTTGTACTATTTACAAATATTTACATTGATGTGATAAAAGCGGTACTGTCTCTTTAAGCAGCGTCTGTAAATGAAATTTTAACTAGACAGGACTTGAATGGCTTTACCTCATCTGTGCAATGCATGATTACAATTAAATGTTTTTATCAACAACTGACTGTAAAGAACAGAAAGAGTATTAAAAGAGACAGTATTCAATGACATCAATGGGTTGCATGGAGCTCGTTTTGGACACACATTACACGGAGCATCACGCTGTGAAAGGATCTCGCTGCTGAACACTTCACGAGTAAACTACACAATTACTGATGATTGAAATGCAAATATTTACCAGCCAGTTGCCCAATATATTCACTATAGTCACACAGTGCGAAATTTGGATGCACGAAATTTGGATGCAAATTCGAGCGATTTCCTCTCATTGTAGTGGAGTATTGCACATTGAGTGGAAGATCGATCTTGGGATTTAAGAATCGATCTCGACATTTTAAATGTGTGAAACAAACACGGACACAATGATTACATTTCTACAAACTTGACCAGTGTTTTAAACTTGATAATTTTATCCCCTCAGACAACCTTTTTTGTCAATGACCCCCTTGCTAGTCTGTCACAGGGGGGAGGGGCAATCTCATTCTAGAGAGCATTTGATTGGACAAAAATCAGTATAGTGCAAGATGAGTCATTAATATTTCTTGGATTATTTTACAAGAAGAGAGAGACTAAAAAAGCTTTGTCAGCGTACAACGTTCAGCATGGCGTCAAAGCAAACACGAAAGCCACAAAACTTGAATTTTGATTTCATGGGGTCTTTAAAATTCACTTTTGGGTAAACCGAAAGAGATTGGTTCAATGAAAACTTGCTATTTTCAATTGTTTGTTTCCTAATAAATACAACATTAGTAGCGTGATACTTTGCAAATGCATCGCACTGAATCAAATTAATCTGAATTTATATTTCGAGCCGTTTGCATCTTCAACAACTTATTTGCGTAGAGTACTGAGGGAAATAACGTTACCTTTTCTGGCCTGGCTGCGAACAGTTTTCTTCTGACCCATAACTGCGGTAGAAAGATTAAACAGTTTCACAAATCACTTCTTATTATCGAGGTCTACAGCTTCTGCTTTTGTGATATCTGGAAATCTCAGAAATCCGCAAAAATCAGTCAAGAGTCTGAAGTGACGCGGAGTCTGTGATTTTGATTGACGCGGAATCAGTTCAATAGAGATGGCTTGAGCAGAGAATGGGCGGGGCGTCTTCGTTGTATAACCAATCATGCGCTCGTTCCTCCCATCAAGCCCCGCCTACCGCAACAGCGACGTGGAACGTTGCACAAACCACGCGATCGTGTTCTCGCGAGAGCTCTAGGTTTCATTGAAAAAGTGGATATTATATCGTAAATCTGTAAATGATGATATACTACGGCATTGGGAATTTACTTACAAAGGGTGAGGATGTAAACATGGAAAGAAAAACACCTCTCTTGTGGCGTCTGTTGCTAAAGTATTTTTTTTGGAAATGTGCAAACAGCAACGGCAGCAAATTGACAATAACATTGTCAGCTTGTCATTAAATAAAGAAAATGCTTACTGCAGCTTTAATCAATGCATAGCCTAAATACAGTCCCAACAAATATGTGTACGACTGCCATTGCATTATTATTGCATTATTATATAATAATACAAGAATACAAATGATGATTCTATCTATCTAATTTGCCTCATTTTTGCTTTATACAAATTTCACGACAACTTTTTCAATAATTTTCCCATGTATCCTTTTTTTTAATTCACTTTAAAAGCCATGTGCTTTGATAAAAAGACAACAAAACAAAAAAAAAAAGGAAAGATTACATGTACTGCACATTCATAGTAGAAGCAATATGACACAAATGAATGGGACAGCAGAGATGATATGCCGTATTTAATGAACATTTCCATAATATCAATCATTTTTGACATAACCTTCAAACATCTTTGGAATCGGATCATCTGTAATGGTAAGACTGTCTATACAATTTATAGCCTATATATGTCTTATTAAATTAAAAGGTGGCTGTGTCCCTCAAAAAAGCTGATAAACACAACATATATGCCTTTGAATCAATGTATTCCTTCCTAGTACCACTGCATGTCTACTAAGTGAAAGTAACGTTTACCTAAACTTTAAAAATGAATTGATGTGACAATGCAATCTTATGACATTAAGTAGCTTAGTAAGTTTTCCTGAAAATCCCTTAAAGATAAAACTAAATCTGTTATCATATGAACATGCACCTGCCGCCTGCAGACCAACCAAGTTAAATGATGAACCGTTTAAGTGGGGAAAGCAAAATCACACAGGCCACACACACACAAACACAAGAAAACACAATGTCCTGCAGAGTGAACTTGATTTCATATCCAAATACTCTACTGTTGTTTATTCAGATCTCTCTTCAGTAGTGCATAGTTTTGAGGGGCATTTGTACCTGCGACAGTATTACTACTGAAAAGTTTAAAACATGAGCAAGCCTTAATATATTTAGCTGATCATTTTAAGTGGTTTCATGAGACTGAGAGAAATTGAAATAAGCTTCAGGCTTCACACAATGTGTCTAAAGATGAAAGAGAGGAATTAAAGGGATAGTTCACCCAAAAACTCGCCCTCATGTCCCATGTCGCTCCAAACCCGCATTACTTTCATTCTTCAGTGGAACACGCAAGATGTTCGGCAGAAAATTACAATGAAAAGCAAAATAAAAGTCCCATAGCAGTAGTCCGTAGAACCCGTGCACTTTATTCCAAGTGCTCTGAAGGCATTTCTATACACTGAAAATCAACCCTCTAATTTCCGTTCACGTATATTGAAATAAACCACTTGCCACGTGTCATAAAAGATCGCAAAAAAACCCCCCAGATTGATTACACAGAAGTGCAAATGAGATCTGAGAGCTACGGCTGAAGAAGGACTGGACTGGTAATCTGGCATACCGGGCATTTTCCCGGTGGGCCGACGCACTTTGGGGCCGATCAGGGGCGGACTGGGCATCGGGAGAACTGAGCGGGCCGGTGGGTCGTTCGTGAAATGTGCCGAATGGGCCACGATGAGCTAAAATGAGCCGTCGCGTTATGCAGAACGGACCACAAAGCCCTGGGCTGAGGGAAAGATTTTCAGTGAATAACGACTAAAATTTCAATCTGTTCCTCACGCAAAGCTATGACTTTAGAGGACTTGGAATATAGTGCACACGTCAAATGGACTACTTGTATGGTACTTTTAAGGTTCTTGAGTGTCATTTTGGAGCTTGACAGCCCTTAGTCCCCATTCGCTTCCATTGTATGGAAAAGAGCAGCTTGAACATTCTGGTTAACATCTCGTTTCGTGTTCCACGGAAGAAAGAAAGTCATACATATTTGGAACGAATTGGGGGGGGGAGTAAATCATGATTCGAATTTCCATTTTTGGGCGAACTAGTCCTTTAAATAAAAATGTAAATCAGACATGTCACAAGTTCTCCTCAGCTGTGTTTCTTTGCCGATTATCTCTCGCACATGCACAAAATCACACGTGACCGCAGACACACAACTGTACTTGTACTCCAGACTAACTGTGACCCTTCCAAACTGACATCACATAACACAACCCAAATCATCCTCAGCTGTCCAGTCCGATCCGATCTACACCGTCTTACACCTCAGGAATAGAGTGGTCCATTAGTGACTTCACAATACTGCTGGACATCCTGTAGAGAGGCAGAGGAATGGGCGGAAATGAGGCACTAAAGTCATGTCAATGAAGGGGTTGAAAAAGACAAAGAGTATTTTAGGAAAGTGGAATGGATGGACTCCTGATCGGTGTGGGGTTTGGTCCATCCGCTGTTTATTTTCCATACCTTTTCATCATGTGTTCAAAGATAACCACCGGCATCACCGTTACCGTGACAACACCCCCGCTGGAATTAAGGATGTCTGTGATTTGGGAGTCCTAAGAAAAGAGAGAAAGTCGCTTAAATTTATATCACATCTTTTAAAACTGTGCAGTCACCTGCCCTGTGCTCGACGGGGCAATTAGGTCGACTTCTTTGCACCGAAAGCTGAGAAGAGAGGCATAAAAGGGCGCTTCTTCAAGGCATTTTTATGTCCCGTGGGTGGATTTTTCAACTTATACGTGAAACCGGTCAAAAAAATGTCCTGGTCATGTAAAAAAAACACTTCTATTTTGTATTAAGAAAATGAAACCTACCATTATGATTTTGGCATTGCTGTTTTATTTTCAGGACACTTTTAAGCACTTTTAACTCACCAATTCTGACAAATCTGGACGTTTTACTTTCACTATTACCCTCGTTTTCAATTAGGAATCTCATTACTGTAACACAATCTCTTTTTACTGTATTTAAGTATTTAAGAGGCTGTTGTACAATGATTTTCTTTTTAAATGGTGGCGTAGTGGGCTAAAGCACATAACTGGTAATCAGGAGGTTGCTGGTTCGATCCCCACCATTGTGTCCTTGAGCAGTGCACTTAACTCCAGGTTGCTCTGGGGGGATTGTCCCTGTAATAAGTGCACTGTAAGTCACTTTGGGTAAAAGCATCTTCCAAATGTAAATGTAAGGAAGTACCATGGGAGTACTACTGTCATGTGAATATACATTACACATTATTCATTTTTACACACTGCGATTATGCAAATTTTACAACTGAGAATATTATAATGAGAAAGAATTTGGGGGTCAAATTTGTGTAACTGTCATGAAAATAATGTCACAGTGTGAAAAGTCTACATAGGCCTAAAAATAGGCTTCATTTTTTGCATGCAAAATATCATTTATATGTTTCCTTTTATTTTGGAGTGAAATATGGATATTTTTTTGACCGGTTTCGTGAGAATCGCCCCATACATTCGTCGTTTCATTTAGCGACTTTTCAAATGTCTTGTATGTACAGAATTGATCGATTTACTCTCATCCCAGACTTTCAATACTAAAACATGAAAACCCATCATAAATATATATGAAATATCACATTTGCCTAACAAACATAATCTAATGCAATTGTGAAATATGCATAAACTATTTCAATATCAGATATTGCATCTGTCTCTCTGTTGTTACTTGAGTTTTATTTATAAAGCACATTTAAAAACAACAATGTTGTAAACAAAGTGATGAACAATAAGAAAAAAACATCAGGATTAAAACCCCTAAAATTCTCAAACAACATCATAGGCTATAGAGAAAAATTGTGCCTTCAAACTTGATTTAAATATAGCTGTGGCGGGGCGTAGGGCGGGGCCGGCCCGTAATCAGGCTAATCAAGCCTGCGAGAGGGATAAAGGCCGTTCGATCATGCCGATAGGAATTAACCCAAAATAATCCAACACAAGAGTTTCAATAAGCAGACTAACGAGGGAGTCTTCTCCGACTGTGATGTGCATCCCGGGAAGAGCCAGAGGACGGAAGGGGCACTGACTGAGAGGGGTTTTGGGATCCCACGCCTGCAGCATAATGCCCACCTCTGCAAGCAAAAAAGAGCCAATGAAAAATACCTAAAAAACCTCCCCCACCTCCTCAGGATAGATGGACTTGCCCGGGCCCGACGGGAAGAGGAGATTGAGGGAGATCTCATCGATACACCGATACACGGCCACATTGGCAAGCTCCTTAGCAAAAATGCCAATGGGCCGACTGTGCCGATAGCAGGTCAGGATGACGAGAACCTGGGTGGTGTCTTGGGAGACCAGCTCCTCTTGGGCTGGAGCGGGGTTCAATAGCAAGCCCGTGTTACCTCCACTGGGTCCAAAGTGGTCAGATTATCATGTCACTGTTTAAGGATAGACCCTGTCGCACTGCAATCTTCGGTCGGCCTTTACCCCTCTCAGGGGCTGATTAGCCTGATTAAGGGACGGGTGTGCGGAATCACGACCCAGCCCCGCCCTCCGCCCTGCCATAGACCCAAATGCAGATCTGCTTCTTTTTATTATAAACCAAACAAAAACTCTCACCACAACATGAGAAACCAAGACCAAAAGTGGCAGGACCGTGACAGTATAGCCACAAGACATAAACAATATGCGTGTTAACATGATTTCTGTGTGAAGTAGCCAATTTTACAGCTTCGTTGCCATGACGATGTAATGTCAACAAAATCTAAAACCCTTAAATGACTGTAAAATTACTATTTGAACAACTCCGCAGCTCAAGTAATACATGAGTTTTAACAGACGAATCAATGCAAGTGCGTTTATAGAATTATAAGCGTCACATTTCTGCATTTAAACCCCCCAAAAATTGGCCCCATTGACTTCCATTGGAAGTGCCTCACTGGAGGGGCATTTTTGTGGTAATCCACATGATGCCACAAATGCTGTGGAATGAGCTGCACTTGAATGGAACCCGGAATATTCCTTTAAGCATTTATTTTCAAAATTCAAATTTTCAAATGGCAGAAACATTCCAAATGGAAGCGAGAGCACAAAGGATGAAGAAGGAAAGCTAGCAGGCAAATGCATGTAGGACATGGAGGTTTTTACCTTCAGTCCAATCACATTCTGCCCGTTGATTTCACAGATGCGATGATCGGTGAGGAGTCCGTTACGTGCTGCTGAACTGTCTTTCACTATCGAGCTGATAATGCCCTTCTTAAATATAAAGCCAAGCTGTCCGCTCATGTCCTTGTGAAGAGTAACAGATCGCTCCAAAGGCCTGCAAACAGTGACAGAGGGTTTGTAAAGATGGTACATATTTCACATACATAAACACATGCTATCTCTGGCTATCAATGCACTTCTATGCAACGTCCATTAAATATTGAATGATTTCATACAACATGTTGCCTGTCTTTTTAGAAAGACAGCAGTTTTTTGACAATTTGAGCATTATAACACAATGGTTTGCACTGCTGGATAGTACATAAGGCAAAAATGAATCAGCACACCCACCTATCTCTGATCCCTTCATCAATAATTCAGTCTTCATTAATAAAACACTAGTGCACTTGAAACCCTGCAGTAATGCTCCATGTATGTTTGTGTTTGACTGTGTGTGTGCGTGTGTGTGTGCGTGTGTGTGTGTACCTGTCTCGCACAGCCAGTGTGATCCTCTCCGGACTGGCGTTCTTCAGCACTTTATGTGCATGATCGCTGTTCCAGCCAGCACAAGATTCGCCGTTGATCTGCAGAATCTGATCACCGAACCGCAGCCCTGCCAATGCCGCAGCAGTGTTGGCCTGCACTAACTGCACAAACACACCCTGAAACACACACACACAGTGGAAACTGTCAATCTGACATTACCGCAACACTGCAGCAGTGTTATTATGATGTGAATGTGAAAGTCATTCATTGAAAACAACTTATATTTTATAAGTTGTTGGATTTACTTTCACAGGAAAAGTTAGAACTTTGAAGCTTCAAAAAGCACATAAAGGCAGCATAAAAGTAACCCATACGACTCCAGTGGTGTAATCCATGTCTTCAGAAGTGATATGATAGGTGTAGGTGATAAACGGATCAATGTTTAAGTCCTTTTTTACCAAAAATTCTCCCTGTCCAATAGGGTGCGATATGCACAAAGAATGTGAATTGCCAAAAAGAAAATAAGAATGTGAAAGTGGAGATTTACAGTGACAAATTACTTAAATATTGATCTGTTTCTCTATCTATATACCTATCATTTATCTTCTGAAGACTTGGGTTAAACCAGTCATGTGGTTTCCTTTTATGCTGCTTTTATGTGCTTTTTGGAGCTTCAAAGTTCTGGCCACCATTCGCTTGCATTTTGAGGACCTACAGAGCTGAGATATTCTTCTAAAAAGCTTAGCTTTGTGTTCTGCAATGAAAGAAAGTCACATCTGGGATGGCATGAGGGAGTATTGCAAATATGCAATATTGCATGCATACATTTAAACTTTCTTTCTTTTTATTTTCAGGTCACCTACTGTCATGGTGGAGCAAGGAATTGAAGGGAATGTTGCTAAGCAAATTAGTTCAATTGTGGACCTGTTTATATCTAGCATACCTGCATAATAATAACAGATATACTTTGTTAGCTTCGTTAGCATAATTGCATAGAATATGCTTCTGACCGAACAGTTAAAGGGTTAAAGAAAGTTATATAAATACATTGTCTATGGCTTTCAGACGGAGGCCAATCTTCCCGTCCATATCTTTGCACAGCACCACCTCCCTCACGCCCTGCCGAATCTCAGCCCTCTTCACCCCAATGTCACTTCCTGTTATAGGGGCTGCTGCCCAGCTCATGCCAGTCGTGCGCACACCGAGAGCCTAGAAAAAGCAAATGAGAGGTTACACATTGTTCAAATACACACATATAGTACTTTTTTTTAATCATTATTAAGTAGTATTTTTCTATACCCCACTGGTCTGGTCAGGGACTGAAGGTGAAAATGCCTGCAGAGCATCCACACTGAGATTTAGGCCCATAAACTCATGAAGCTCAGGATACAACCTGCCAGAGGTACCTAAAAATGCATTTAGAAATTAAAGACACAGAGCAAACCATTGAAGCTTCTTTTCTGCAGTAGATTATGCAACCGCACATACAGATTGATTACTGATTCTCACCCATCTCTTCAGTTTTTGACTCATAGTAAGTGATGCTCGACTCATACTGGGTTATGGAAGATTCAGGAAGAGGCAATGCTTTTGATGGGCTGGCGGAGGGGGTGTTCTGTGCCTATGAGAAAAACCTCCAAAATTCACTGGAAAGTTGGACATCTTTATTTGAGTATAAAATAGACACAAGAACATTTAAGCTTTTCCCAAAAATATATTCTACAATTGTTATGAAGCTCTAGAGATTGACTGCAACATTAATTATTTTTAAACGAACATTAATATCATTTAAATGTTGTATATCTAAAAATAACATTAAATCATTTTAAATATAAATAGATATTTAAAGGGACCTTCTTTATGCCGTCTCGGGTGTGTGTGACTTACTTTCTTCAGCAGAACACAAATGTAGATTATTAGAAGAATATTTCAGCTCTGTTGGTCCGTACAATGCAAGTGAATGGTGACCAGAACTTTGAAGCTCCAAAAAGCATATAAAGGCAGCATAAAAGTAATCCACAAGACTCCAGTGGTTTAATCCATGTCTTCAGAAGTGATATGATATGATGGTGAGAAACAGATCAGTATTTAAGTCCTTTTTTTTTTTACTATAAATTCTCCTTCCTGAATATGAAAGTGAAAGTAGAGATTTATAGTAATAAATGACTTAAATATTGATCTGTTTCTTTTACACACCTATCATATCACTTCTGAAGACATGGATTAAACCACTGGAGTCATATGGGTTACTTTTATGCTGACTTTATGTGCTTTTTGGAGCTTTTGAGTTCTAGTCACCATTCACTTGCATTGTACGGACCAACAGAGCTGAAATATTCTTCTAAAAATCGACATTTGTGTTCTACGTAAGTAAGAAAGTCATACACATCTGGAATGGCGTGAGAGTGAGTAAATGATGAGAGAATTTACATTTTTGGGTGTACTGTCCCTTTAATAGAATAATACAATTTAAACAGATTTTTATTTAATTCAATATATTATTGTATTGTTCTATAATATATATATATATATATATATATATATATATATATATATATATATAAAATATTATCAATATTTTTTTTTAACAGAAAAAACGTGACCAACCTGCATGAACTTATCCACCTTCATGTCTTCTAGAGACGGATACAGTGACATGGTTATCCTGTTTCAGATGCACCAGATCGATTTTCTAATGAAACGCAGAGACACAAAGCAGTGAGCGGGTCATGTACCCATGGCAAATTGGGAAAACATTACAAATGCAATGTCATTTACGACATTTGATTAAAACATAGAATAAGTAACGGGGGGGAAATCTGTGTTGATTATCGCTGCAAGATGCATTTGGATGCATTGCAGATCAGCACGCAGGCCACAGACGCAGACAATACGTAAATCATATTTTGGTACATTTTAATTAATGGTAAATGTGAAGGGATGTTGTGATTGCTATTGCTTGTTAGCGATCAGTGCATGCCATGGACGACAACGGAAGGTACCAGAATAAACAGGACTTTATTTAGACTGAATGTGCGCGAAAGGCGCGTTTGTGAGGATGCGGGCAGGATGATGCGCACTCACCTTGACGCTGCGGAACTCTAAGCAGAAAAAACAAATATCACACGTGTTTGATGCTATTCGGTCGTGTAATTTCGGTATTAATTGTCCGGTGGACAGCTGCTTCCGTTCGTTGGATGTCAGGCGGTGCTGTAGTAATCGTGGTTGTTATTCTAGATGCTCGAGCGCATCTCATCTGATCTTCCCCGTGTAAGCGCGCGCGTGAATGACTAGAATAGCCGTGCGCGCGTGCACGACAACAACATATGAACTGCTTTCTGCTGAACTCTTGAAAATACACACACACACACACATATATATATATATATATATAGATTAATAAAAACAGATAAAATAAATGAATAAATAAATAATAATTAAAAAAAAAACATGACCAAATAAACAAGATAAAAAGGAGGGCAAAGATTTACAACTGATGCAAAAAACATAAATACACCTCTGGTTTTATACCTAATATTTATATATACCCTATACAGCCATGTTGTCCTATATATTATAATATTTCCGATAACACTTTATTTGAATGTGTGCTTGTTACACATATTACATGTATTTACTGTAGTAATAACAGTCAATTATGCATAATTACAAGCAACTAACCCTACCTGAATCCTTTACCCTAACCCTATAGTGCGTACTTGTTAATTAGTTACACTGTAACAAGGTCACATTAAAATAATTATATATCTAATATTTCCCACATAAATTAAATGTAAAATCAGCACCTGATACATTAAAAAGTAGACAATGTGGACGCTCATAAATATAGCAGGAAAAACAAAAGTTCATATAATATAAATATAAAATTGAGGTTGAATTGTCTTTTAGTTAATTATATTGTGGTAATGTGCATACAGCGTGACGAGATTGGCTCAATGCATGTGTTTAACATTTTATGC
>JAVLUX010000002.1:8107500-8112500 GCA_032164185.1 Moxostoma hubbsi | reverse complement strand
TGCTGAAATGTTGCTTAGAGGCACTGCTTCCGGATATCGCGTTGCGTAATCCACTAGGACTAACACAAAGCGATGTCCGCGTGCTGTCCGCTCTAATGGCCCGACGAGGTCCATTCCAATTCTCTCGAAGGGGACCTCGATCAACGGAAGAGGGCGCAATGGCGCTTTTGGGGTGGCCGGGGGGTTTACCAGCTGGCATTCGCGGCACGCCGCACACCACCTGCGGACGTCACCGCTAATGCCCGGCCAATAAAAACGGGCTATTAGGCGGAGAAGTGTCTTTCTTTCCCCTAGATGACCCGCCATGGGATTAAAATGGGCCGCTTGGAATAACATTTCCCGGCGGCTCCGTGGAATCAAAAGCTGTGTCCTATTTTCTTTAGTTTGAGTGTCCTGCGTCACTCTATACAGTCGGTCATTTATAATTGAGAAATAGGGGTATGCGAGTGCGATGTCTGGCCGGAGGCGTTGACCATCGATCACTTTCACTTGACCAAAGGCATGTTTGAGGGTTTCATCCCGCGACTGCTCCAAAGAGAAATCCTCGTCAGGGAATTCCCTGCGAAGAGGAGGGGCGGAAGCCCCGCCCCTCTCCTCGTCATCCCGATCTGGAGCAGCCGAGGACGGACCCGGCTCCGCCTCCCCTGTCAGAGCATCGCACACCGCACATCTCCCTATTTTAGTGCAGGACCCATCCGTACAAACTCCCCCTAACACATCTTTAAACGCTGGCCAATCAGTTCCCAAAATCAGAGGATGGGTGAGGCGGGGACTAACCGCTGCCTCTACTCTATGCTTTTTTCCCCGGAATTTCACTAACAAGGTCACCATCGGGTACTTGTGAATATCCCCATGCACACACCTCACCCTCACCCGTCTAGCTATGCCCAAAGCCCCGGGTTGAACCAAGCGTTGATGGATGGTGGTCTGATTACAACCGGTATCCAGCAATGCTTGGTGTGTACCCCCCTGGATTCTTACCGGAATCCGGTACGCTCCGGCCCGATCGGGGGCAGCATGCGGTGGATCGGAGACCCGGACCACCGTCCCCACTTCCATCATCGGACACTGATCACGGAAGTGGCCCGGGTCCCCGCACCTCCAACAGGCTGGCCCAGGCGCCACACCCGTACCTGCGTCGGCGGACGCCCCCACCTGAGGGGGAGAGCGGCTGAATGTGGCGGGGGGGGTGTGCGATGCCACCGTGGGTCTCTGCCAGGCTCCTCGCCTGCGGGGGGCAGGAACGGACCCTGGAAGAAAGACAGAGCGAGAGGGGGGAGGGGGATGGGGAAGAGCGGAAAAAAACACAGGGGAAGGGGAGGGAGAAAGAGAGGGCTCGTCCGCCCTCGGGATCGCCGCCATGTGGTCCTCCGCCAGCTGCACGGCTGCCTCCAGCGACGTCGGGCGGTGGCACTGGACCCACTCCGCCGTTCTCCTGGGTAGCCGCTGAGTGAATTGCTCCAGCACCACCTGATCGATGAGACCCTCGACGCCGCGGTCCCCCACTAGCAGCCACCTCCGGCAGGCATCACGGAGCCGCTGAGCAAACGCGAACGGGCAGTCGGCTTTGTCCAGCTTCATGGCCCGGAAGAGCTGGCGATTCTCCTCAGGGCTCCGACCAACCCGTTGCATGATGGCTCTCCTCAGATCGGGGTAGGCCAGGAGGTTCGCTGTCGGCAGTTGTTGAGCCGCGAGTTGGGCTTCCCCGGACAATAATGGGATGAGGCGGGCTGCCCATTGGTCGTGCGGCCAGGCCCAGATCTCCGCCGTGCGCTCGAACAAATCGAGGAACGCCTCTGGGTCGTCCGTCGACCCCATTTTTTGTAACATGGGAGGGGGTAACGGAGGGTGATTGTCCGGGGTCGCGGCTGTGGCGGGAGCGACCTCCAGGCTGAGGAGGCTCCGGATGGCAAGTCGGTCCTCTGCTTGAGCCCGCATGATCTCGAAGAACCGTCGATCCTGGTCCTCTCGGAGCTCAAGCAGGGAATGCTGGTGGCTTTGATGGAGTGTAGCGAGGGACTGGAGGACTTCGGTCAGCTGGGCGGACTCTACGGGGCGACCTTCCATGCCTAATATCCCGGCTTTCGGCACCAATGTGACACTTTACTGGACTGGGGAAGCAGGACACGATGACAGGAGGGTGAACTCAAAGGTAAGGGTTTTAATCTCCAAAACAAAAAGTACAACACTGAACATAAACTGTTTATAATTAACAAAGGAACGATCTCTCTATAAACAAGCTCTTGGGCTTCGCTTGGCAACGCTAGACTCCCCCCTCACTGGCATTGTTGTGGCTCTTATATGCCGCTCTCCCCGTGCTCACTGAAATTAGAGACAGGTGTTAGACATATTTTAGCTCAGGTGCAAGCGCCCTTACCGCTCCCTCCCTCCGAACGGGCGCTTGACCACGCCCCCGCTGCCACACTATCTATCTATCTATCTACCTATCTGTCTGTCTGTCTATCTGTCTGTCTGTCATCTATCTGTCTGTCTGTCTATCTATCTATCTGTCTGTCTATCTGTCTATCTATCTGTCTGTCTGTCTATCTATCTGTCTGTCTGTCTATTTGTCTATTTGTCTATCTATCTATCTATCTATCTGTCTGTCTGTCTGTCTATCTCTCTGTCTGTCTGTCTGTCTATCTAGCTATCTATCTGTCTGTCTGTCTGTCTGTCTATCTGTCTGTCTATCTGTCTGTCTATTTATCTATCTGTCTGTCTATCTGTCTGTCTGTCTATCTGTCTATCTTTCTGTGTCTGTCTGTCTATATTTCTGTGTCTGTCTATATTTCTGTGTCTGTCTGTCTGTCTGTCTATCAATAATAATAATATAAAGGTTGTAAAGGTTGCACTAATGTAAAGGAGGTAATCACATGCAATATCTAAAGGTTGTCTTGGAGGTAATTTAATCTAATATGTAAATAAGCAATAAGGAACGAGAGGCCATGTTGTGGGTGAAGGGTGTTTGTAGGCACGATGCAAAGAGGAGTAACTGCTGTATAATCGCTTAACACATACTATTGTGACCAGGTTCTTGTGTACCCCCATCGTATCACTCCTCCAGGATTACTGTAACGAGAAACAACTGTTAGTCAAAATAATCACCCCGGGGTGAAGCCTTACTGCTTCCCTTCTCCCACAGACATTTACCATGTTTCATGTAACCATGGGAACTTCAATTAACTGAGTTGATTCAACTAAAAAAGTGTCTTGTCAGCTTTACTTAACCTGTGTGCGTTTGAACAACACATATATGTGTCATTCAGTTAACTAGGCAGGTGGATTGCTTGCTTTGCATGTGACTCGACAGGGAGATTAAACGATCAAATTAATTGTAAAAGAATTTGTCTTTGTGCAAGATTAATATAAATGTATTATGGCACTTATTATGTTTAATGTTGTGTTATGTTGCGATTTAGAAGAATTTGTGTTATGTTAGTTTTGGGGGTTACCGTCATGGTGGTGAGTGAAGCTTAAGCCTAGTTTGTAGACCAACACATCTTCGTTTTACTTTTCCAATGTGCAAGTGCAGTGCTAAGTTGCACTCAGTAGTGCATCTCACCAGCATGTATTAAGCATGCTGCTCACGGTCCCTTTCATCTGGTTGCATAGCACTAAAAGCCTTTAATTTGAGTTATTTTGTGCGTGTGCGTGCGCATGTGCGTGCGTGTGTAAACTTCTGACTTCAACTGTAGCAGTTCATCTTTTTTACATTGCTCTAAATACTAAAAACGACCACTGGATGGAGTCAGAGGACATGGAGACTATCAAATCTAATGCGCTGTAGTCAGTCTCGCCCATTCATTTGCCAAGATGTTCTGTCATCCTTATAAGGGTATATAGCAGGATATATCCATTTTAAATGGATATTGAATTTGTCCATGTATTATTCCTACATTCAACTCTAAAACACCTGGATCGATGTTTATCCATATTACATGTGCCGTTTCATACACCACAATGCACATATGGTTCAGCTGGCTGTTTTGCTACACGGTGAGATTCAAAAGCATGAAGCATTTCTTTCAAACTTGAAATAAATAATTTTCATTACAAATAATATTATCAGCAGAACAATTTCATAGTAATTGAGATGCCCCACTTTTGCTTTCATCACAGCATGCACTCCTGCTGGTAGGATCAAAGCCTGATGATGCATGTAATCCCAGCATGACTTTCCAAAGAGCATCTTGTTTGTTTCAATGGGAGCAAGAACATTTGCAACATGATCCTATATACTTATCATTCATTTTACATCTCAACTTTTCACTCCATTTGTATTCAAACTCTTGCTTTCAATGTAAAAACTCTCAAACCATGTGTCTCTTAGATCTCTTCAAGTGTGCCAGGCTGAAATGCCATCGTTTTGGACCTAACTGAGTGAAGCTGCTGCATACATACGTTTTAGCAGGCATGTATCGTGACTCCCCTGAGGTTAATGAGGTTAATCTGTGTCTGTGAGATACACGGTATGCAAGAGGGAATCGTGTTTGTATGACAGCTCTGATCCTCCAAATACTTATACCCCTACACACACATAAAACACCTCCAAACACTCAACATCAGCATGATTCAATGTTGCCAAGCAACCATTTCTCTCTCTCTCTCTCTCTCTCTCTCTCTCTCTCTCTCTCTCTGTCCCCTTTTCTCAAAACAACCTCATTTTCAACACATGCTGGCGAACACACATGCTGACTACATTTACATTTATGCATTTGGCAGACACTTTTATCCAAAGCGACTTACAGAGCCCTTATTACAGGGACAATCCCCCCGGAGCAACCTGGAGTTAAGTGTCTTGCTCAAGGACACAGTGGTGGTGGCTGTGGGGTTCAAACCAGCAACCTCCCAATTACCAGTTATGTGCTTTAGCCCACAACGCCAACACCACTCCGCAACTTTTAAGGTACGAGTACTCACAGTGTCTGTGACATGTATTAATTACACAGGTAGTTGTTGGCATTACTGGCTGACGCACCTCCATCGGTGCCCATAGGTCC
>JAVLUX010000002.1:8097500-8102500 GCA_032164185.1 Moxostoma hubbsi | reverse complement strand
GTGTGTGCATCTAGTATCTTCTGGAAAATCCAAATAAAACCAGCTTCTGATCCAAGAGAGTCTTTTATGGTCTTTAGCTAGTCCAAGCTGGCCTGGATGGTTGATTGGTTGAAGTGCCAGCGGCATGGTGGGGCTGAGGTTAACCTGGTCGACCATGTTGGTCAAGTTGGTTATGGATGGTACCACATTTTACCTGCACCAAACACGTTACCATGATCTAAAAACCAGCTTGATGTCAATGGGGTCCAAATTTCAAGCTCTAATGCAGATATAATGGCAGGAAGCTCAAAAGAAATCCACATGACTCGTGTGGTTTAATCCATGTCTTCGGAAGAGATGCAATTTAATTATTTAAAGGGACAGTACACCCCAAAATGAAAATTCTCTCATCATTTACTCACCCTCATCCTCATCCCAGACGTGCATGACTTTCTTTCTTCCGCTGAACATTTTATGTCCACCCCCAACACCTTGAGCACACACACACACACACACACACACACACACACACACACTTTGGAGATTATATTTTATTTCTGTAATGAAATATCCAATGTATCCTACACAAAGTGCCTTTGACAACGCTCATATCAGTTTTCAAACAACAGAACGTCAGTGTGTTCCTCAAAACTACGTGACCTGAATATATTAGCATCAACATTTTACCCATGAATACAATTCTGTCAATAAGCGCAGGAATATATTACCACGTGCACAACTACACCATCCGTTGCAGTTGTATGGAGGGAGATTATTTTTCAGTCCCGCTATTCCATTCACTCATTCACACACACTCACACACCAATGATGGCAGAGCTGCCATGCAAGGTGCTAGCCTGCCATTGGGAGCAACTTGGGGTTCAGTGTCTTGCCCAAGGACACTTCGGCATGTGGAGTCATGTGGGCCGGGAATCAAACCACCAACTCTGGGATTAGCAGCCGACCCGCTCTACCACCTGAGCCAGAGCCGCCCCATAAATGATGCTAGGGTGTTCTGGGTGGTTGCCAGGACATTGTGGTTTCTAAGGTATTTTGCATGTTTTCTAGGTGCAGTCTAGGTGGAAAGAAAGTCTAATGGGTTTGGAACAACATGAGGGTGAGTGAATGATGACAGACGTCTCGTTTGTGGGGTGAACTTGTCACGATTCCACTGTTGTCTGGCCTGTGTTTCTCCCCTGTCATCTCCCATAATTCCCTGCTCTCATCACTGCCATCTGCCTGTCATTGTCTTCACCTGTGCTTAATTAAAACACAGGGAACAAAAGAAACATCCACAATGGGAAAACCAAAGGTAAACAATATAAATATCCACGAAGGGCACGGGCAGGAACACGGTCAAGGGCAGACATAACATTTATTTAACATTTAACAACTGACAAAAGACTGATAAAACAACATAAAAACAACATAAAACAAACACAGAGCTACGTGAGACTACACAGAACTAAATAAGACCTACACATTACTACACAAAGTGTGTGCGTGTGTGTGTGTGTGTGTGTGTGTGTGTGTGTGTGTGTGTGTGTGTGTGTGTGTGTGTGTGTGTGTCAGTCCAGTCTCTGAGTATTGAGGAGTCTGATGGCTTGTGGGAAGATGATGTTACACAGTCTGGCCGTGAGGGCCCGAATGCTTCGGTACCTCTTGCCAGACGGCAGGAGGGTGAAGAGTTTGTGTGAGGGGTGTATGAAAAGATGTTTTTCGTAAATGTCTTTGATGGAGGGAAGAGAAACCCCGATGATCTTCTCAGCTGTCCTCACTTTCCTCTGCAGGACTTTGCGGTCCGAAACGGTGCAAGTCCCAAACCAGGCAGTGATGCAGCTACTCAGGATGCTCTCAATAGTCCCTCTATAGAATGTAGTGAGGATGGGGGGGGGGGGGTGGGAGATGTGCTTTCCTCATTCTTGGAAGAAAGTAGAGACGCTGCTGGGCTTTCTTGTTAATAGAGCTGGTGTTGAGGGTCCAGGTGAGGCTCTCCGCCAGGTGAACACCAAGGAATTTGGTGATGAGACCCACAACGGTCGTGTCATCAGTGAACTTGATGATGTGGTTCGAGCGATGCATTGCTGCACAGTCGTGAGTCAGCAGAGTGAACAGCGGTGGACTGAGCACACAGCCCTGAGGGGCCCCAGCGCTCAGTGTGGTGGTGGTGGAGATGCTGTTCCCGATCCAGACTGACTGAGGTCTCCCAGTGGCAGAGGGAGGTGTCCAGGCCCAGTAGGTTCAGCTTTCCAATCAGGTGCTGAGGAATGATTGTGTTGAATGCTGAGCTGAAGTCTATGAACAGCATTCGAACGTATGAGTCCTTTTTGTCCAGGCGAGTGAGGGCCAGATGGAGGGCGGTAGCGATGGCGTCGTCTCTTGGGCGGATGGGACAATACAGCTGTAATCATTCCAAACACAAAGAAATGCATGATGTTGAAAAGAGATTTGAACATCTGTTGTTTGCATTATAGCACACTATGAGCCACTTCAGTGTAAATGAGATAGATGACATTTACAACAATGATATTTTGATTAAAATTTAGTCACTTTCTTTTCATGAACTGTACGAGGTTATCAAGAGGAAAAATGACCTTTATTAAGGTATGAAATGCGTGCGTGTGTGCGTGTGTGTGTACCACATACCAGGTCACCTGGCCTTTAAGCGAGTGGGTGTGAACACTGTGGCTCGAGCTACTGTAGGCATGTTTTATAATCTAAATCAATACTCTATGTTGGGGTAGAGAGTGGTCAATAGCGTCCACAAAAAAGACACAATGAAAGCAGTGCTGCCTTTACACACTAAAAGCCTCATGAAGAGTCTCAGTGACCTACATTAGTGTTCAAGACTTTGAGATTTAAGGCAGTGCAGGAATGTATGTGGTGTGAATGAAGACACAGTCCCCTCAGAGTAAAGCACTTCCCCTTTATCCGAGAGGTCCCATCTGTCTTTACAACATCTGACATCATTAGCCATGTGCAGTGAAGTGCATTATTGTACAGTAACTCTCACTTCATCAGTGTGGGTCATTTAACATCATCGTGACATTCCCCATCCTGTTGGTGACTCGTGAGAGAAGTGGAGACATTCGTGCAGTTGGCATGACATCACAGCAGTGTAACACGCTTAAGATGTAAGACAGTGTGAGGTCACAGTGAGACTCTTACAATGGAAGTCAATGGGGGCCAATTCGTAAACGTTAAAATACTCACCGTTTCAAAAGTATAGACACAAGACATTAACGATATGCTCGTTAACATGATTTTAGCGTGATAAATCACTTACTAATCTTATCTGTGTAAAGTTATAGCCAATTTTACAACTTTGTTGCCATGACGACGCAATACCGTAAACCCTAAAACGACTGTAAAAATGCTGATTTAAGCAGCTTTACACCTTAAATAATACATGAGTTTGTTTGATTGAGTATAAGTGCTTTTATACAATTATAAGCGTCACATTTCTGCCTTTAAACCCTCCAAAAATGGGCCCCGTTCACTTCCATTGTAAGTGCCTCACTGGAACCTCCATTTTTGCTATTTTAAAGAAAATAAAAAAAAACTGGCCATTTTTTTGTTGTTGTTGTAATCAACATTATGCCACAAATGCTGTTGATTGAGCTCAACTTATTGAACCTGGAACATTGACTTAGTAACTTAATTATCAAAAGTGTTGAATGGTTACATTTGGCAGAATATGGGGCATGTCCTTGGACCCCTACCAAGACTTTAAAACTTCCTTTCAATAATGAATTTTAAAAAAGGATTAAAATTGGGTGTCTGGGTAGCTCAGCGAGTATTGACGCTGACTATCACCCCTGGAGTCGCGAGTTCGAATCCAGGGTGTGCTGAGTGACTCCAGCCAGGTCTCCAAAGCAACCAAATTGTCCCGGTTGCTAGGGAGGGTAGAGTCACATGGGGTAACCTCCTCGTGGTGGTGATTAGTGGTTCTCTCAATGGGGCGTGTGGTGAGATGTGTGTGGATCGTGGAGAGTAGCATGAGCCTCCACATGCTGTGAGTCTCCGCGGTGTCATACACAACGAGTCACGTGATCAGATGCACGGATTGATGGTCTCAGAAGCGGAGGTGACTGATACTTGGCCTCTGCCACCCGGATTGAGGTGAGTAACCGCACCACCACGAGGACCTACTAAGAAGTGGGAATTGGGCATTCCAAATTGGGAGAAAAGGGGATGAAATAAGTACAAATAAATAAACACAATATTAAAATGAGACACATAATTAAAAATGGCCCATAAATAGCAACAATAATAATAATAATACTAATAATAATAATAATAATAATAATTGTCCGTGTTATTTGTCAGCTACTGATTTGTGTCAGAATGTAAAGTTTAGTGTCATCAAAGTCTTTATAAGCTCCTAGTGGATGCTCTGCGTCTGAGGACATACGGTAACATCACAGCTTGTGCTATATGGTGCTCTTCTGCCTAAAGCATCTCTGTCTCATTGTTTCAATGTGCTTTGTTCAAAAGACAAATACTGCTACTTTTGTATTTACAAAGCAGCCAGTGATCATGAAAAATAAACAGTGTGAAATAATAATGACGGGACAATAGAGTATGTTAATTCGATGTACTGTAGGGTACAACTGGGATAAAGGCTCCGTGGGGTAAAATGCACCTTTGATTTTATTTCCCCCCCCCCCCCCCCCCCAAACATTAAATAGCATCAAAAACTGCCACAGGACTTTCCTGATTGTCACTATGCACTGGAAAATATTCCTGTTCCTCGAGATCTTTGCGTGAGGTGTCTAAAGTTTGATTTGGAGGCAATTTGATCTATTTAATCAGATTTAGATAATATCCTGGAAAATTACACATTTATTATGAGTTTATGTTCAAGGTAATTATATATTAAAAACATCAATAAATGTCCAATAAGTGAAAGTACACTATTTGGGGTAGAAAGCACCCACCCACCCCCATTGCAGGAGCGAAAGGCCCCATTAAACACATTGTTTTTACCCCTTCTGGGGACCTGTTAAAATTGACATTTG
>JAVLUX010000002.1:8062500-8095000 GCA_032164185.1 Moxostoma hubbsi | reverse complement strand
GAACAAGACACTTACACTTACGTTTGCCAGACGCTTTTATCCAAAGTGTCCCGGGGTGCTTTTAGTCTTCCAGACATCCATGTCATCAGTAAGTGTGTCCCTCAGGAATCTAACCCACAGCCTTGGCATTGCTAGCGCCATGATGAGTCAAGGTACAGGGACATCCATAGGCTCAATAATGGATCATTTTGTAAATGCATAATCCATAGCGAAAGTGTGATTCACCAACAGTCTAACTTGTAACATTATAAATGTATATTCTGTAACTCTAAATTATTCTGTAATTTAAAGCATTATTGCCGAGTAAAATGATCTGTTTACATTTATTGTATTATATGTTCAGTATTCTGAATGATGCGATGTGAGAGAGGATTTACACGAGCTGTCTTTGAGGATGGAGTTTGCTGGTATCAAATTCTGAGTGTCACTCTTTATTAGTGTTTCCATGGTTACCCACGAGTTCCTCCTCACCTCCCTATCACCCAAAACACACTCGCTCATTTGCATACTGCCCAGTTATGCATTGAGAGATCGAGACTACAGACGAGAGAGAGAGAGAGAGAGAGAACACGACTGGAAGATTGAATAAATGTTTCATATCCAATTTGATGTCAGTGACTTGGCTTTTACTGAGGCAGACGTTAATTACTGGGATGGCAATTAGTTTATGTTGAGTGAGTCCCGCTTATGATGTGGTGGTGGCGTAGTGGCCTAAAGCACATAACCGGTAATCAGGAGGTTGCTGGTTTGATCCCCACAGTCACCACCATTGTGTCCTTGAGTAAGACACTTAACTCCAGGTTGCTCCGGGGGGGATTGTCCCTGTAATAAGGGCACTGTAAGTCACTTTGGATAAAAGCATCTGTCAAATGCATACATGTATGCAATGATGTGTGAATCTCATTTAATCTACATTTGCATTTTACAGGAATGCGTGTTGCAGTGCGAGGAACATCTCAATGCAGGCAGCTCTTGGAGTTTGTGCAAACGCTTCATGCTGAATGCTGAAAACGTACCTGAGAGCAACCAAGCGTCCACGGAGACCGAGCACTTGGACCACCAGCAGCACCAACTAGACAAAAAATATGGTGGTTTCATGAAGCGTTACGGGGGTTTTATGAGGCGTTACGGGGGGTTTATGAAGCGTTATGGAGGCTTCATGAAGAGGACGGCAGAGCTCCATGGGCAGAAGCCAGAAGATATGGACCAGGGCGGAGCAATCCTGACCAATTATGACGTCGAAACGCTGGCCAATCAAGTTGAGGCCGATGGCGAGAGGGAGGAGGCGGCTCTGAGAGACGTTCTTGATTCAAAGGGAGGAGTGGAGGGCGTAAAGGGTCCCACCAAACGATACGGGGGCTTTATGAAAAGGGCGGGGCTGCGTGACTCCGAGAGCGAGGTTAGGCCACTACAGAAACGTTACGGTGGTTTCATGAGGAGGGTAGGCCAACCAGAGCGGTGGCAAGAGAACAAGCGCTACGGAGGCTTCCTGAGACGTACACCTGAGGAAAATGACGACGAATATTCATTAGAGATAATAAAGAGATATGGCGGATTCATGGAATATTGAGCTGGTCTTTTCCGGTTTGCACTTGTCCACCCCTCTAGCATCTTAAACCACACCTGTGAGACAACAGAGACAGAAAACAACATGCTTATTATGCGCTCATAATGTGTTACATAGTGTTCATCATGTCTTTATAGTGGCACATTTCCACTATATTTAGTGTGAACAAGACTTCCTCAAAGACCAAGGATGCATTCGTTTTGTCCCAAAACCTAGTGAGCTGGCTCCGTAGGCAGCATTTTAAGGCACCATTGGGTTGGGGCCACGAGTCACGACAATAAGGGTGTAGAAAATGTAATTGTCCTGCCATCTAAGACACCTTTTTTGGCTAGCCTCATTCTTTGGCAGCTTCGCATTTAACAATTATGGAGAAGGCTATCCCAGGCTAAGGCTCTGGGTTGCTGACCGAAAGGTTGGGGGTTCAAGCCCCAGCACTGCCAAGATACCACTGTTGGGCCCTTGAGCAAGGCCCTTGACCCTATCTGCTCCAGGGGTGCTGTTTCATGGCTGACCCTGCGCTCTGACCCCAGCTTAGTTGGGATATGCGAAAAAACTGCATTTCATTGGCTCTTTAGCAACATATCACAGCTAGCAAGGATGCTGCCTTAGACCATATTCACGCTAATCTGTTAAAGTTTGAAACGTAAATGTAAGACTTTTTAAAAGACCTTTTTAAGGCCAGCTAAAGACAATTTAAGTACTGAATTAAAGGGAACACAATACGTCAACATGCTCCCTGAATGTACTGTAAATGTCCGGGGCGCCCACGAAGAGTCATATTTATAGCAAGGCTTCAAAATGCATCTTTAAATAGACCGCCATTACTCCAGTGTTGGCAGACTTTATTGCTAAATGTGAAATATGTTCTTTGATCGTAATCTTGGCCGAGCGTTTTTGAGATTTCGGTGTTTACCCATTCCAGTAGACCGAAGCTGCACTGGCAGGACTGGATATAACCTCCCGAGGGCGTTCCAAAGATGGCCAACAGTGGACTGACTTGCTAGAAAGGCATTGCTTAAACACATCGAGTAAACAATCCCTCCTGCAACATTGAATGCCATGACCACGGCTGGACTGGGAAGATAAATCGGCCCAGGATATTACATGGTAACTGGACCAAAACTTGTTTTTGGGGGGGGGGGGGGTTAGCCAACAGTTGTTGAATGGGTGTTCGCTGTCCTTTTCTGCATATTGTAGCGCCGTTTTGTGGTCCATTCTGCATAACGCGGCCGCTCATTTTTCGGCGGCACAGATTCATGGCCGACCCACCGGCCTGCTCGGTTCTCTCGATGGCCAGTCCGCCCCTGATTGGCCCCAAAGTGCATTGGCCCACCGGGTAAATGACTGGTATGCCGGATCACCAGTCCAGCCCTGGCCATGACCATATGACTTTAAGGCTTGTCGCTCCCATTTGAAACCTTTTTAAGGCCATCAGCACAGTCCCAGATTTTAGGCTCGGGTTTGCTTCATTTTTCTGTGTCCTGGATTGGATTGCACCCGGTCGACGGCATTGACTTTCAAAGTATACTCTTTTGCCCTCAAGTAAATATGGATGCGTTCGGTGCAATCCGCACTATGTATTGCGATGCTGCTTTAGTACAGTCAATGGCCGGCGCAGTGCACAGACAGATGAGGACTGTCCGATTATCGAGAACATCTAGGCCACGAGCGGACAGTTCGTACAGACTGATGAGCGATCAGCAAAGTGCACAACCAAGGAGAGTACTTGGGACATTTCTCGACACGTGGAGAGCCCCTTTCTGTGCCACATTGCGCCTGCCGTTGACTGTGCTAAAAGAGTATCACAAAGCAGTCGTAGTGCACATGCATCAAACGCGCTTGTATTCGCTCGCGGTCAGAAGAGTACACTTTGAGTGCTCGACCGTGTGCGACCCGGAATGCAGAAAAATGAAGCATACTTGAGCCTTAACATTGAGCGACTTCCAAAGTACGCATTAGTGTGGATGTGGCCTTAGAAGGCAGCTGCCTATATAGGCAGCAAGGGAGCTCACTAGGTTTTGGAACAGAGCAATTGTCTTAATATTGACATCTCAACTCGCATGTCCGAGCTGTGTAGCAGATTTTAATAAACACATTTGCATTACTTACTGTATATCAACCATTTCCTGATTTCTTTTCCCTCATCCCGTTGGGATTACTTTTAATTTATGCATCACAAATGTACATTTTTTACAAAGCAGATCTGAAGGAGAGACAGATGTTTACTTGCCCATTACCTGGTAAACATCTCCTGAAATCATTGGTCTTTTACACAGACGTCTATTGTTTCCGACAGCAGCCTGAAACGGCACCACAATGTGTGTCTAAATCACCATGTTAAATCTTCCTAACATCATCCGAAGTGCCTCAGAAGTCTTTTGTGAGCGAGTAAAAAGAAGTCGCTTTTTCTCTCTTTGTGGTGGGATGATGATGTCTCTTGTCTGAGGCACTTCTGGTGTAATCGCTGCTGGTGTAATTCCCGTCTTGAGTTTGGAGTGAAAAGCTCTTCTGCTAACGGCGCGGCTATCGAGGACCTCCTATAGAGAGGCAAGAGACGGCAAACTTTCAATAGGTTTTATGCTTTTGAAACGGTGATCAAAGTACTAAATGGGCCCTGGGAAATGAATCTGGCAAGGACTTTATCTCAGATAGTTGGTCAGTCTTTCATATGCAGTCTTCGAGTAGCGTACCACAATAAAAGGAGGGGAAGCAATAAACCACCCCACGTTATCAATGCCTCTATTGAACAAGCTATACAGTGATGTCAGAGGTGACACATTATATATCTGAAGTAAAAGTCTCTCACCTTTGATCAACAGCATCATCATAATACTAGAACTGCTAGTTAAGAGTTCTGTGGGGCCTTAGTCCAAAAAACAAAGTGTGTGTGTGATTGTGTGTGTGTGTGTGTGTGTGTGTGTGTGTGTGTGATTGTGTGTGTGTGTGTGTGAGTGTGTGTGTGTGTGTGTGTGAGTGTGTGTGTGTATGTGATTGTGTGTGTGTGTGAGTGTGTGATTGTGTGTGTGTGTGAGTGTGTGTGTGTTTGTGTGTGTGTGTGTGTGTGTGTGTGTGATTGTGTGTGTGTGTGTGTGTGTGTGTGATTGTGTGTGTGTGTGTGAGTGTGTGTGTGTGTGTGTGTGAGTGTGTGTGTGTATGTGATTGTGTGATTGTGTGTGTGTGTGAGTGTGTGATTGTGTGTGTGTGTGAGTGTGTGATTGTGTGTGTGTGAGTGTGTGTGTGTTTGTGTGTGTGTGTGTGTGTGTGTGTGTGTGTGAGCATTACAAAAGTCTAGTGTTCAGGGTATCTGTAGTTTACTCACATTGGCTAAATGAATTAACTGTAATATTGTGGAGATTCTGTCCTCATTCATTCGTCATTAGAGAGCAACAAAAGTCAGAGGATTTAAGGGATGTATGAGCCTAAAACAAAAAATGCTTCATTCTTAAACGAAGCCAAAAACACAATATCCAAACCTCTAAAACTGAGTACTGGAAACCAAAGTATAACCTTTAGTCCAGCGATTCTGCACTGAATAAACACTAGTGAGATTTACTTTATTTTGCCAGTTTTAGGACACAGTTTTTCTGAGAAGTAAATCTACTATTGATTAAAGTGAGTATAACTTACCTTAAACATTTCAGGTAATACAGTAACTTTAACTTACAAATCTGATGTAGATGGGACTTGTAAACCCAGATCAATATAATTGATTAGAACATTTCATTACATTTTGAACTTTCCTTATAATCTTGGTGCTGTATATGTACAGTACACATGCCATATGGACGCCTACTGAGTCTAACACTTGCTATTTACTCAGTCCACATCACCTCTCATTCCTCAACAGCCAGTGCACCAAACACAGTGTCATTCAACAGATCGTGTTTTGATCACGAGCGGGTAAGTGTGAGTAGAAAAACTTCAGACTTCACAAAACAAGAATTTACCAAATGTAACAAAATCAAAAATGAAACGTTGGAAATAAATGTGCAATGCAAGATTATTGATAATTTAAGCCCTATGGATGCCAGCTTCGAGAATTAAAATAGTAAATGGAAAAATAAATATTTAATTATTTTATTTACCAGTGAAATTTACTCAAATTAGCGAATAAACATGACAAGGTTTTCGACTTTAAGACTGATACATGATGACTCATTGTACAGAAAACAAACAGAAATAATATTAACTTATAAACTAGAGCATTCATGTTTACATGTTTGAATTGAGTACAAATGTGCAATTTACTTCATATTATCAAGTTCACATTTTAACTTTAAGTAGAAAGTACTTCATGTTTTCTGCTGTATTTACTTCCCCACAAAATCGTTTTTTATGTATTTATTCCCTTTAGAGTAAAAGCAATATTACAGTATATCTACTCAATAAGATTATGCAATTTTACAAGCAATACGTTTTTAAAATACAACTATACAAGGGAGTAGCCAGGACATTATTATTATGTTTTTATCCCCCTTTTCATCTAATTTGCAATGCCCAATATCCACTACTTATCAGGTCCTCGTGTTGACGCAGTTACTCACCTCAATCCCGGTAGAGGAGGACAAGTATCAGTTGCCGCTTCTGAGACCGTCAATCCGCGCATCTGATCACGTGACTCGTTGTGCATGACACCGCGGAGACTCACAGCATGTGGAGACTCATGCTACTCTCCACGATCCACACACATCTCACCACACGCCCCATTGAGAGAACCACTAATCACGACCACGAGGAGGTTACCCCATGTGACTCTACCCTCCCTAGCAACCGGGACAATCTGGTTGCTTAGGAGACCTGACTGGAGTCACTCAGCACACCCTGGATTCAAACTCACGACTCCAGGGGTGATAGTCAGCATCAATACTCGCTGAGATACCCAGACACCCGCCAGGACATTACTTTGGTGGGCCTCAATAAAAATTGATGGGCCAGGTTTTTTTATTTTTACATTTACATGTATGCATTTGGCAGACGCTTTTATCCAAAGTGACTTACAGTGCACTTATTACAGGGACAATCCCCCCCGGAGCAACCTGGAGTTAAGTGTCTTACTCAAGGACACAATGGTGGTGGCTGTGGGGATCAAACCAGCAACCTTCTGATTACCAGTTATGTGCTTTAGCACACTACGCCACCACCACCACCACTCCAAAATTAAATTAAGTAAATTTTGTAAATTATTGCATTCAAACAGTTCTTTCACACTTTCAGAAATGAGAATTTATGCATTTTTTTTTATTTTTTTTTACTATTTTATAAATATATATTTACAGTCAAAGAATAATCTCTAATATTCTGGGTGGGCCCGTCCCCGTCCCACCCTTGGTTATGCAATTGCAACTGAGTGTGTGTCAATCAAAGGGCTTCTTAAAAATGACTGAATGCAGTTACCTTGTGTGTATATATATATATATATATATACATTATTATTAGTAGTAGCTAAACAAAAATATTGTATTATTTTATTACAAAAAGCTAAAAGATCTTAACCATGATTATGAACAGCACTGTACAATGAAATAATTTGATAACAACTAAATTAATCTAAAATTGTTCCTATGAATGAGTCTTAAAGGGGGTATTTTAAAGATTCTGGTATAATTTGTTAAACCTATAAGACAAAAAATAAAAGAGATTAAAATGATTAATTGTGATTAATCTCAGGGTTTTAGTAGTTCTGTTATAAGGGAAGAAAACCAAAATCCCGAGGATCAATTGCTCTTATTTGTGACTTTAGTAATCCATCCATTTTCCATTGCCACTTATACAATATAGTTCTGGGGGGGGGGGGTATTTCACTCCTAGTCCATATAGACTCACTTTAAGTGCTTTGGGCAATACATAATTTCACCAAGGCCTATTTGCGCGACGTTGTCAAGGAAACGCAGGGTCATCATAGGGTTGAGCATATATATATATGCCGCGCCCATCACATCCTGTCCCGTTACAGCTGCACTAATACTGAACTTTGTCTTATGTTACAACCGGACGCACGGACCGAAGGTCGACAACACAACCGTTAAAAAGCGAAATGCATGGTAGTTAAATCGGTGAGCGTTAATCGAAACGACTGAGGCGAGACATTAAACGGAGCTCTCGCGCCAGCATAAAATGCGAATAAATACGACTTTTGAAGTAGTAAACAATATTTTTGGGGAATAGTACTACTGTTGAACGGAACAAACGCATTCATTCTGTACCCCCTTGCTTCTCTTCGCCATCGTCATGAACTTCTTTTTGGAAACGCTTCAGCTGCTCGTCATGTCGCTGGTCTACAGCGTAGAGGCTTTCGTTCGGATGTTTATACCGCCTCGGAGGAAGAACGTGTCCGGGGAGATCGTGCTGTTGACCGGGGCGGGCAGCGGCATCGGCCGCCTGATGGCCCTTGAGTTCGGGCGCCTGGGCGCGCGCCTTGTGCTCTGGGACATCAACGAGAAGGGGAATAAAGAGACCGCGCGCATGGTTGAAGAAATGCACGGAGCGCGAGCGTACACATACACATGCGACTGTAGCGACAGAGATGAAGTGTACAGAGTTGCAAACCAGGTACAGTGCAATACGACACGTGTGTTAGACAGGTCATTTACATGCAGTCTTCCGTCCACACAGGCTTGCGTAAATACAGCTGCTAATAGATACAGGTTGCTCAACATATACTGTAGCTTCTAACAACAAACAAAGTACTACTTTGCTAAACGAGTTCATCATCTATTATCTATGATGCATAGTGAAAACAGTTTTTTTCTTCTTCAGCACAATAAAAATAAAGCACAACAAATATTAGAAGAAAAGTGGTGCTATTTCTGCCAGATCTAACTCATAAATACATGTTTGTTGTTTGTTTTTTAAATCAGCATAATATTGGTTGATTCAGTGATTTACAAAATGTATACATTGGACTTTGGTTTTGGACCAAATTGGACTCTGCCCCATAAATATGTATTGCCTAATACATTTAACAGAGAGGTGTCTTTTAAAATACTACACAAATGTATTCCCTGTTATAGGCTTTCTAAATATATTGACAAAATTAAGAAAAATTGTGCATTTTGTGACAAAGATGAGATGATTGAACACCTTTTTTGTGAGTGTGTTATTGTTGCATCTTTCTTGGAAGGATTTGAGCAAATATCTCGTAAAAAAAATAAAAAATAGTATCTCAGTTGCCTCCGCGTCTGAGACCGTCAATCCGTGCATCTGTATCAGGTGGCTTGTTGAGCGCGTTACCGTGGCGACATAGCACGTGTGGAGGCTTCACCTATTCTCCGTGGCATCCACGTCTCCATCCGTGACCCACCGAGAGCAAAAACCACATAGCAGCCACGAGGAGGTTACCCCATGTGACTCTATCCTCCCTAGCAACCGGGCCAATTTGGTTGCTAAGGAGACCCGACTGGAGTCACTCAGCACGTCCTGGATTCAAACTCACGACTCCAGGGGTGATAGTCAGCATCAATACTCGCGTCCCTCCTTTTACGGTGAGGCATTTACAATGGAAGTGAATGGGGCCCATTTTTTGGAGGTTTTAAGGTAGAAATGTGAAATGATTAACTCTTCTGTTAAAACTCATGGATTATTTGAGCTTTAACGTTGTTTAAATCGTTTTTACAGTCGTTTCAGGGTTATAGCGTCATAACAAAGATGTTATAAAACACACAGAACAGGTTAGTACGCCGTTATTACGCTAAAATCATGTGAACACATGATTGGCCCCCATTGACTTCCATTGTAAGTGCCTCAATGTAACCTCAAACCATTTTTGTGGTAATCAGCATTATGCCACCAACGCTGTCCATTGAGCTCAACTTGAACCCGGAATATTCCTCTAAAGCTATAAGACAGCAATTACACTTACGTTTTTCAGTTTTAGTGGGTTAAAATTGTCTACAGTGTAAAACAAACTCACGATCTGTTCTCTTTGTTTCATGAAGGTGAAGCGTGAGGTCGGTGATGTCACTATTTTAATAAATAATGCAGGAATTGTGACTGGGAAGAAGTTCTTGGAGTCTCCTGACGTCCTTATAGAGAAGTCTATGCAGGTCAACAGCCTGGCGCACTTCTGGGTATGTCAGTATGCTTGCAGCCTATCTATCTATCTGGCCTTGACATGACTCTCTAAACAAGAAGCATGATGTGTCTGTCCCCTGTTAGATGTACAAGGCATTTCTCCCAGCAATGATGGCTAGCAACCACGGTCATGTGGTCAGCATCGCGAGCTCTGCTGGACTAATTGGGGTCAATGGACTGGCAGGTATACGTTGTTCCACACATGCACAAATAGACAGTTGCTCACTTCACGTTTGTCACGTCAAAACAGTGCTCTGAAATGTTTTATACAGACTATTGTGCGAGTAAGTTTGCTGCGGTGGGCTTTGCTGAGTCCATGGCACTGGAGCTGCTGGCCACTGGCTGCGATGGAGTGAAGACCACCATAGTCTGCCCCTTTTTCATTAACACCGGCATGTTTGACGGCGCAAACACAAAGTAAGATCGGGATTGCCTCTCAAAATATACAGAAACAAATTTTCTTAGTTCATGTTTTGATTTAAAAAATGTTTCTGTTACCCTCCGTTACCCTCTGTTCACTATTAAAGGATAGTATTTAACCTGGGCCGCCGCTGGCCCAATTGATGCCCTACGCAGAGTTGGATGATATGAGCATGAAGGGATGGGAGGGTGGGCGTGGTGCCCTATGCAGACTTCGTAGTATGCGTATAGGCAGTACCGCCGCTCCCTATTAGCAGGCTACGCAGGGTAAGGTGGGCACCAGAATGTCCTCCGGCTGCCCTTACTCGCACGTTATAGCAGTTGTGGAACACAGATGATCACTTTGCGCTCATATCAGCTGTGGTTGCCAGAAATTTACCATAAAAATACGAAAAATACGTGACCATGTTTCAGGCTTCATGGGATGTGAAAACCATCACGGAAGCACATGTGACACTAAAGTAATGCAATAAACTACATCAAATATCGGAAAAGTTGTACTCGGAACCGTCATGTCCTGCCGGAGATAGGAGGCAGGGGTGAGGATTACCCCCGTGCAGGACGGGACTCAACAGGTGCTGGTGGGGTGGAGGAGGTTGCCGTGTTAGCACACTGAAACAGCAGTGTGATTGTGAGCGGACTTATAAAGCAACGGCTTACATGTGATTGGCTAGGAGTTACCCCGCTAATGGTGTGATGATGTACAGCTGCTAGTCTTCCCGCTAGAACTACACTTACATTTCTTAACATTTTTTACACAATTTTAACATTAAATTGCATGTGTTGTCTTGGTATATACTGTACAGGTATATTATTAAAATGTACCATATATGTTAAGCATTTAAAAAAGAAGTTTACAGTAGAAGGATTATCAACTTTTATAAGATTTCTCAGATTTTTGTTGTTGAACATCCAATCAGACTGTACAGTGTTACGCTGCAGATTCATCTTCCGTGCGGTAATAGACCTTATTCACGCTGGCACCATCTTTGATTTTTAATGAGAATTTTAACGAGGCTGTGAGGGATAGACAGTCTCTTCAATGGGCTGCAGTGACGGATTACCGACCGGGCCAATAGGGCCAGTGCCCAGGGGCCCGTGACTACCCGGGGGGTGCCCTGGGCTTTAAGGCTGCGAGATCAAGTTTGGTGACCCCCCATGAACAACGAACCCCAAACAATTCCCCTCACCAGGGCCTTTGCATGTTATAATCCGTCCCTGATGTGTTTAATCGTTCTGCGGACAAAACATTGATAAAATATCTGTCCAAGAACATTCAGTATACAAAAAACTCCAGACAACATGAGTTGTGGAAAATCAGATGTGATCTAGGAGCTTTTTACAGCTGTATACCGTTCGAGCCACAGCGTGAATAAGGTCTATATAGCTACTATTACATTATTTGGTCATACTAAACAGTATGTGTTTGTGTTAGGCTGCACAAACATTTACCATAAACTGAAATAACAGTTTTAGACAGTGAACAGAATTAACACGTATAGACTGTAACATGAAACTGGTGTTTTAAAATTAAATGTTTAAAATGTCATTTGAAATAACAACTATAAAATTAAATATGTTTTACCATAGAGACCACAGATAAAAACAAACATGCTTTGACTGTAAATACGTAAAAATAACATTAGACCATTCATTAAATGTTTCTACTGTAATTACTGTTCCTCGTTTTTTAACCCTAAGAGTCTAAGATTACTCCCCTGTGCATTTAAGGACTCATTTAGACAAAAACTTGCTACAAATATATAAATAAGTCAATCGTTTGGCCCCAAAAAACAAAATGCGAAAGAGAAGCTCATAAGTTTGCTGCTATTGAAAACTTTTGAATCGTCAAAAAACGATTGACTTATTTAAATATTTGTAGCGAGTTTTTGCGCACGATGACGTCACCGTGGTGTCTTTTTGTTGTTTACAAGATGTTGTAGAAACAGGTTTTTTTTAAAACTGGGGTCCCCCAGGCAGGGCTGTGTTGGTAATCTGGCATACCGGACATTTTCCCAGTGGGCCGACAAACTTTGGGGGTGATCGGGGGCGGACAGGCCATCGGGAGAACCGGGACTAATCTGAAATAAGCCGCCGTGTTATGCAGAACGGGCCACAAAACGGCGCCGTCATATGTAGAAAAGGACAGCTGAAAAATTTAGGAAAAAAAAAAGTTACATTATTGGAAAAATATTGACGACATTATTGGACATTATTACCATTTAATTTAAAATCCATGAGATTAATAGCGATTATTAAATACTTTTGGTTGCCAGAATTTTACAGTAATAAACAAAAACAAACCTGTGTAGAATTGCATTTCTTATTTCAATTCTATTTTCATTCAAGCAGCTTTAGACGATTTAATTGAAAATGTTTATTTTTGGGATTAAATGTCTTACATTAAACTACAATAGCAAAAAGACACACTGTCTTCAGAGTAACAGAGTATAGATTACATACAGGCCTAGTTATGACATTTACATTTATGCATCTGGCAGACGCTTTTATCCAAAGCGACATACAGTGCCCTTATTACAGGGACAATCCCCCCCGGAGCAACCTGGAGTTAAGTGTCTTACTCAAGGACACAATGGTGGTGGCTGTGGGGATCAAACCAGCAACCTCCTGATTACCAGTTATGTGCTTTAGCCCACTATGCCACCACTCCTACATTCGAGGACATTTACTTGCACGATACAGCCACTTTAACATTTGTGCTTGTTACAAGGTTGTAATATTCCTGTAGTTCCTGATTTAAAAGCGGTCTTCATATGCTGTGTAAATGCATTTAAAGACGATCAACGTGCTCAACGTGCTCATAGTGCTGTGTGTGTGTTTTGCAGATGGCCCAGACTCATGCCTATTCTAGAGCCGGATTATGCATGTAGGAAAATTGTGGATGCTGTTCTGAGAGAACAGGTTCACTTGTATATGCCGCGGAGCATCTACATAGCCATGGTTTTGAAGAAGTAAGTCATTCACCATCGTTCATACCTCACTATTATACAGACCAACAAATAAACACCTTTGCACACCTGAACGGTTGTAGGCAGGTGCATTTAACACGGACAACAGCAGAGAGACTGAAGTAGCTTGCTATTTACCTGGTCGTTTCTTATACTTTTAGTCCCATCAGGTGTTAAAGGGACAGTTCACCTAAAAATGACAATTCTCTCATCAGTTACTCGTCCTCACGCCATTTCAGATATGTCAGACTTTCCTTTTTCAGCAGAACACAAATGAAGATTTTCAGAAGAATATTTCAGCGCTGTAGGTCCATACAATGCAAGTGAATGGTGACCAGAACTTTGAAGCTCAAAAATCACATAAAGACAGCATAAAAGTAATCAACACGACTCCAGTGGTTTAATCCATGTCTTCAGAAGTGATATGATAGGTGTGAGTGAGAAACAGGTCAAAATCGGAGCCCTTTATTACCATACATCTCCACTTTTGACCAGCCCTAACCAGTAGGTGGCTGAATGAGAAAGTGAATGTGAAGATTTACAGTAAATATTGATCTGTTTCTCACCCACACCTATCATAGCACTTTAAAAACATGGATGAAACCACTGGAGTCTTATGGGGTACTTTTATGCTGCCTTTATGTGCTTTTTGGAGCTTCAAAGTGTTGGTCACCATTCACTTGAATTGTATGGACCAACAGAGCTGAAATCAGCTAAAGTCACACACATCTGGGATGGCATGAGGGGGAGTAAATGATGAGAGAATTTTCATTTTTAGGTGAACTGTCCCTTTAACAGGGTCTAGATTCAACACCCTTAAACTGTAACACTATTCATCTACTCTCTTGCAAGCACTGGTATGTCATTTATGAAATGCAAGTATTTTTTGTATTGAAAATGGTGTCTTTTATCATGTTGCATTTGGCAGTGTTTTATATCAAAACAATATAAATAATATTCCGCTAGAGGACATGTGCTACAGTGATTTTACCGCAGTTAAGTGACAACAACACTCTTTATTCATGGTAAAAATCCCCGTAAAGAGCAGCGTCTTGTAGCAGAAAATACACCCACACACATCTGCAATGGATGCAGATGCCACACGTGTGTGTGTGTGTGTGTGTGTATTCAGCAGAGCTTGTGAATACAGCTGGAGCTCTTTGAACTATACGGTAATTACAGGACGGGTTAAGACTTTAATTAGCGAGGATAATGTGCGAGCTATGACGAGACTGCTGTACTGTAGTTAAACATTAACTTACCCCTCTGTTTGCTTAGTGTTGTTTGCTCATTTAACATTTGTATTGCTCAGATATGCACTTCTAGGCTTATTTGAGATCTCAGTTATGTTTGAGGATGCACTTTGTTTCAGATGATTCCCCTGAAATGAATGAAGAGTACACTAAAAGTAGTGGTAACCTGCCAATGCTGTCTTATGTAACTATGTCCACTTGACCCATAAAACGTACTTCAGTTCAGATAAATGTGTTTTTGAATGGAAGAGCCAGTTAATGTAGATGTTGACTTTATAGAGATTATATAGCTGTGCAGTTAATTTGGATGGCATTAATATTGGCTGAAGACTAAAATGATGCTGCTATCCCGGGATATCAGTGTGCCTGTATATCATTTATGTTTACGTCTTTCACTACGGGTGTGCATGTGAATTTATAACAATGTTAAACTCTGTTTTTCTTTAACAGTTTGTTACCCACGAAATTGGGTGTGCTGCTTGGTGAATATCTGGGAGCGTTCAGCTTCATGGCTAAGTTCAAAGGTCATGGAAAGAAGAGCGACTAATTTCCACCATTGGACACATCACAGACTGACAGGAAACCAAAGCAGAGTGCTGCCTTGAGTACTTAGGGAGTGAGATTAATGGGTTTGGATAAAGCAAGCATGGAAAACATAGTATGGCTACGTTGTGCAACACGCTAACATGCTATCATTGAGACAACTTTTTTTATTTTATTTTGAGAAGCACTTAAATTTGAACAGTTGCATTAAATCAGTCTCTTTTTTAAATGATAATAATAATAGCAACAATTCATCTTGGGCCAGTTGCACTTACTTTGCACCCGAATGAAGGATTATTGGGCACAGAATGGGCATAGACATCTTAAACTTTTACAGATGTTGTAGATGAGCGTTCCCTTCAATCAATGTGATTATTCTGTGATTGCTACACTGAAAAAGTGGTAACCTGATATAGTAACATTTAAGCATCTATTCTTGATTCCTGTTTGTTTTTTTAATAGCCTATAATGAGACTACATGCACTTATTTTCCCCTTGGTAGACTTCTGTATATCATGTGGTACATTATTATGCATGTGTTCATAAGGAAAATGCATGATGTTAAATGTTCTAATAAAATGTTCATTTAACTTTTGCTAAGTTTTAGTACCATGTATGTCAGATTTGTTGCTTTAATCAATATTATGTCATTAAGTAGTTTTTAAATACATTTTATACCAATAAATTTACAATGGTGCATGCAAACGCATGCTAAATACAAATGAAATGCGCTGCTAGTGATTGTAGCGTTCTGAAGCGTTCGCGTGACAATTAGCCACGCCCCCTCGCTCCAAAACCCCGCCCTCCGAAGATACGTTTGAGACCAAAGAGCAGCGTCGTTTGTTCCTGTGGCTGTTAAATTCAACAATGACACAATAACGCCCTCAACTGACCAACATTATGAATCACAGCCTCAATGATCCGCCTCCAATATAACACTGTGAGAACGAGCAAAATGATTGACAGGTGAAAAGCGTCAATGTCCGAGGACACGTTTGTGTTCGCTGTTTACAAAGTTTACAGCTGTCCCAGAGACTGGTGAGATATCTCAGGACACTTATTTCATTAACATCTTTAAGGGAGTAGGAACATTTATTTGCACATTTTTCCATTAAAAAAAAAGTCAGTTACTGCGCCTTTAAGGAAATCTTACTGGCCATTTTTTCATTAATTAGTTTCATTTTATGTGTAATATTGGTGGCTGGGGGTGAAGGTAATGTGGCCAGCTGGTAGGTAGCTGTGCAATGTGTGAATTCATTTTGAGCAAATGTTGTATGTGACTCAGAAGAACGAGAAGCCTCAGAGAGTGATTCGTTAATTTTGCGTTAGCTGCGCATGCGCATTGCGCAACCTCCGTTCGTATGTTACGTTTAAACCGCTACGTGAACAGAAAACAAACGATTGTTCACAAAATACCGTTTAAGCTTGCAAAATTTAATAAACAAGCTCTCATGGCATGGACACTGGCCTACAAACATAACTTTTCACCTAGGAGATATTATATTTGGAACAACAAAGTCATCCTTTACAAAAATAAATCTCTTTTTTTTTTTTTACTACTGGTTCGAAAACAATATTATATTAGTTAGTCAGCTTTTGAATAATGACGGAAATGTATTAACATATAGAGAATTTTTGAATAAATTTAAAATACCAGTTAAAGACCTAAAGACTTTGCAGTTGTAATGGATGCGATTCCCAGGAAAGTATTGATCCTCCTTAGCTTAGAAATGCATCACATGAGGAAGATATACATTTTACAGATATCATGGGTAAAATATTTCTGGGTAATACAAATATTTTACAAAATAAAGTCTCAAATAACTATATTTAATAATATTGTTAAAAAAAAAAAAACCCGATAAGTTCACCTTTGAACTCTTGGGTCCAAGTCGTTCGTTCTTTTGTCACGTGACAGCCGTGCACGCTCTGCATTGCTCACACAGGGAACAGAAACGATTAGTTCACCTTTCAGCTCTCTGGTCCAAGTCGGTGTTGACTCAACAGTGAAGAGTCTGTCTCCTCTATAAATGACCGACACATTAGTCACTGGGGTGCGTGACATGAGTAGGAAGTGCTCATGCTGTAGAGCACACGTTTATATCCACGTAGGAGAAACCATTTCATGACACATAGCCTTGTAAACAACAGATTGTCACGTTAAACTGTTTCTCAAATCTGGTGCATCTCATTTTATGGCAGTATTTAAAGTGGGAGCATTGCGCCCCCATGTGGACACCTTTTAATGGGACAGTTCACCCAAAAATTTTAATTCTCTCATCAGTTACTTGCCCTCATGCCATCCCAGATGTGTGAATTTCATTCTTCTGCAGAGCACAAAAGAAGATTTTTAGAAGAATGTTTCAGCTCTGTTGGTCCTTACAATGCAAGTGAATGGTGACCAACACTTTAAAGCTCCAAAAATGACAGAGGAGGCGTACAAATAATCCATTAGATGGCAGAGGTTAATCCATGTCTCCAGAAGTGATACGATAGATGTGGGTGAGAAACAGATCCATGTTTAAGTCCTTTCTTTAACTGTAAATCTCCACTTTCGCATTCAGCCACCCACTGATTTGGGCTGGTCAAAAATGGAGATTGAGAGTAAAAAGAACGTAAATATATTTGATCTATTGTATCACTTCAGAAGATATGTATTTAACCACTGGATTACTTATGGATTACTTTAATGCTGCCTTTAGGCCTTAAAAGTTCTGGTCACCATTCACTTGCATTGAGGACCAACAGAGCTGAAATATTATAATATTTGTGTATAAATGATGAGAGAAATTCTTCTTCTTTTTTTTTTTTTTTACCCATCTCTCTAAATTTGGCCAGATTTTACATTCACTCAAAAAATGTATATATATATATCTATATATATAAAGATTTAGCATTTCAATTTCATTAATAAAGTTCCATCACATTAAGTTGAGAAATTTTTAACTAAATTACATTTACTAAAATGTAATACTTTTATTTACACTTTTATTTATTAAAGATTCCTCAAATGAATTTGGTGGAATTGTGATGAAATTTGAAATCCATAAATCTAACAATTGTTTTTAAGCGTTGCAAATCAAGTGGTGACCAAACACAGTACCAAACAGTTTATCATGCAAAAGTGAACAAAAATCAGCCTTAAAATGTATTAACATTACAATGAACCGCAAAGGACCCAATGCAAATGTTTTGGAGGATGCAGCTTCTACAGTGACGACTCCAACGTCAAAATGACGCACGGCTTTTGGCGTCAACAAAGACACAGGAAGCATCTTCACCTCAGTTTGTTTTCCTATTTATGCACGATTATATGAACATTTCATTGAGCGTTGTTTTACCTTCTGTCCTGAAGTCAGCTGATGTTGATTTCTAGTACAATTTTTCCAAGGCACCAGCATTGAGCATTTACTTTTCATTAACATTTAATGTTTGTTCAAGTGACTTTTTTGTTATATAGGCAACTGTGATATTTACAGACACTTTAAACATGAGCGAATATATTAAGCACTATTGCTATAACAGGACTGCCAGACACACGTACAGCACACACTCGCGAAATATGTTCACTTCAAATTAGTCCTCCTGCATTGATTGAGCCTGTCATGCATGCACAGCATTAGTTGTTAAAAATATATTCACTAAATGTCCTCTTCCTCCATACAGTACTGGACTGCATTTCAATAAATCCTTAAAGCTAGACGGATGGATTCCTAATGTGCCTCTGTGAGAGATCTCTGTTATACGGAGTCTGAATCAGCACATGAGCTCTGAACGCTGCTGTCTGGTCAGTACGGCTTCCCTCCGAGAGCTGTGATGATCTCCTCTCGCTCCTCAGCGGTCGGCATGTCCGGCTTCACTCCGTCACGCCGACGCTGCAGCATCACGCCATGCTGAGAGAGCGCGAGACAACAAAGAGAGTCAAATATTGTGCAAAATACAGAGAAATTGAAAGGCACACTTTCAGAGCATCATTCAGTCAGAATAAAATGTTGATTTAGCTTCAATCACTGACGTAAGGTATTATGCACCATTAGTCATATAGACATTTCTGACTGAACAGTGGTGGTGGCGCAGTGGGCTAAAACACATAACTGGTAATCAGAAGTATTACAATTAGAAACTAATTTCACACATTTAAGCATACGTCTTCTGATCAAAAGGGTTTTAGGACCTTGAGAAACAAAATTAATTTACATTTATGCATTTGGCAGACGCTTTTATCCAAAGCGACATACAGTGCCCTTATTACAGGGACAATCCCCCCCGGAGCAACCTGGAGTTAAGTGCCTTGCTCAAGGACACAATGGTGGTGGCTGTGGGGATCGAACCAGCAACCTGATTACCAGTTATGTGCTTTAGCCCACTACGCCGCCACCACCACTCACATACTCATCTTATATATCTTACAGAGTTTAAAGCATGCAGATTTATGGTAGGAACCATGTGTTCCCACCACATGTCACTTCTTGATACAACCCATGGGAAGTTTAAATATCATGTGATACTAACAGGTGACCACACCTACTTCACCACTGGTGCACCTTGCATGCACTGCATGTCTTACTAGTACTAGCACTGCATGTCTTATTAGTACTGGCACTGCATGTCTTACTAGTACTGGCACTGCATGTCTTACTAGTACTGGCACTGCATGTCTTACTAGTACTGGCACTGCATGTCTTACTAGTACTGGCACTGCACTTCTTACTAGTACTGGCACTGCATGTCTTACTAGTACTAGCACTGCATGTCTTACTAGTACTGGCACTGCATGTCTTACTAGTACTGGCACTGCATGTCTTACTAGTACTGGCACTGCATGTCTTACTAGTAATGTCTTACTAGTACTGGCACTGCATGTCTTACTAGTACTGGCACTGCGCTTCTTACTAGTACTGGCACTGCATGTCTTACTAGTACTGGCACTGCATGTCTTACTAGTACTGGCACTGCGCTTCTTACTAGTACTGGCACTGCATGTCTTACTAGTACTGGCACTGCATGTCTTACTAGTAATGTCTTACTAGTACTGGCACTGCATGTCTTACTAGTACTGGCACTGCACTTCTTACTAGTACTGGCACTGCGCTTCTTACTAGTACTGGCACTGCGCTTCTTACTAGTACTGGCACTGCACGTCTTACTAGTACTGGCACTGCACTTCTTACTAGTACTGGCACTGCACGTCTTACTGGCACTGCATGTCTTACTAGTACTGGCACTGCGCTTCTTACTAGTACTGGCACTGCATGTCTTACTAGTACTGGCACTGCATGTCTTACTAGTAATGTCTTACTAGTACTGGCACTGCATGTCTTACTAGTACTGGCACTGCACTTCTTACTAGTACTGGCACTGCACTTCTTACTAGTACTGGCACTGCGCTTCTTACTAGTACTGGCACTGCACTTCTTACTAGTACTGGCACTGCACGTCTTACTAGTACTGGCACTGCACGTCTTACTAGTACTGGCACTGCGCTTCTTACTAGTACTGGCACTGCACTTCTTACTAGTACTGGCACTGCACGTCTTACTGGCACTGCATGTCTTACTAGTACTGGCACTGCACGTCTTACTAGTACTGGCACTGCACGTCTTACTAGTACTGGCACTGCGCTTCTTACTAGTACTGGCACTGCACGTCTTACTAGTACTGGCACTGCACGTCTTACTAGTACTGGCACTGCGCTTCTTACTAGTACTGGCACTGCACGTCTTACTAGTACTGGCACTGCACTTCTTACTAGTACTGGCACTGCACTTCTTACTAGTACTGGCACTGCACGTCTTACTGGCACTGCATGTCTTACTAGTACTGGCACTGCACGTCTTACTAGTACTGGCACTGCACGTCTTACTAGTACTGGCACTGCACGTCTTACTAGTACTGGCACTGCGCTTCTTACTAGTACTGGCACTGCATGTCTTACTAGTACTGGCACTGCATGTCTTACTAGTAATGTCTTACTAGTACTGGCACTGCATGTCTTACTAGTACTGGCACTGCACTTCTTACTAGTACTGGCACTGCATGTCTTACTAGTACTGGCACTGCATGTCTTACTAGTAATGTCTTACTAGTACTGGCACTGCATGTCTTACTAGTACTGGCACTGCATGTCTTACTAGTACTGGCACTGCGCTTCTTACTAGTACTGGCACTGCGCTTCTTACTAGTACTGGCACTGCACGTCTTACTAGTACTGGCACTGCACGTCTTACTAGTACTGGCACTGCACGTCTTACTAGTACTGGCACTGCACTTCTTACTAGTACTGGCACTGCACGTCTTACTAGTACTGGCACTGCGCTTCTTACTAGTACTGGCACTGCGCTTCTTACTAGTACTGGCACTGCGCTTCTTACTAGTACTGGCACTGCACGTCTTACTGGCACTGCATGTCTTACTAGTACTGGCACTGCGCTTCTTACTAGTACTGGCACTGCACTTCTTACTAGTACTGGCACTGCACGTCTTACTGGCACTGCACGTCTTACTGGCACTGCATGTCTTACTAGTACTGGCACTGCGCTTCTTACTAGTACTGGCACTGCATGTCTTACTAGTACTGGCACTGCGCTTCTTACTAGTACTGGCACTGCGCTTCTTACTAGTACTGGCACTGCGCTTCTTACTAGTACTGGCACTGCGCTTCTTACTAGTACTGGCACTGCGCTTCTTACTAGTACTGGCACTGCGATTCTTACTAGTACTGGCACTGCACGTCTTACTGGCACTGCATGTCTTACTAGTACTGGCACTGCGCTTCTTACTAGTACTGGCACTGCACGTCTTACTAGTACTGGCACTGCACGTCTTACTAGTACTGGCACTGCACGTCTTACTAGTACTGGCACTGCACGTCTTACTAGTACTGGCACTGCGCTTCTTACTAGTACTGGCACTGCATGTCTTACTAGTACTGGCACTGCGCTTCTTACTAGTACTGGCACTGCGCTTCTTACTAGTACTGGAACTGCGCTTCTTACTAGTACTGGCACTGCGCTTCTTACTAGTACTGGCACTGCACGTCTTACTAGTACTGGCACTGCACGTCTTACTAGTACTGGCACTGCGCTTCTTACTAGTACTGGCACTGCGCTTCTTACTAGTACTGGCACTGCGCTTCTTACTAGTACTGGAACTGCGCTTCTTACTAGTACTGGAACTGCGCTTCTTACTAGTACTGGAACTGCGCTTCTTACTAGTACTGGAAATGCGCTTCTTACTAGTACTGGCACTGCACGTCTTACTAGTACTGGAACTGCACTTCTTACTAGTACTGGAACTGCACTTCTTACTAGTACTGGAACTGCACTTCTTACTAGTACTGGCACTGCACTTCTTACTAGTACTGGCACTGCACTTCTTACTAGTACTGGCACTGCACTTCTTACTAGTACTGGCACTGCGCTTCTTACTAGTACTGGCACTGCGCTTCTTACTAGTACTGGCACTGCGCTTCTTACTAGTACTGGAACTGCACTTCTAACTAATATTAGCATACTACAGGACTACTAAGGTCTACATAGTACATACTAAGAACAATGTAATAATCGATATTTCAAATGACCATTTTTGCTATTGAAAAGTGCATTGCTGAGGAGTGAAATTGGAATTTCAACTAGTGTAGTAAGAAATTAATTCTTGATATCGGTAACCGTGTTTTGAATAGGAGTGACAGATCATGGTGAAATCCTACAAGTGAAAATCAATTTTTGAAATCAAGAATTCATGTTAAAGCATTTTAACTAGTGAAAATGTCATTGTTAATGTCTTTAATACACACCCTGATTAAATGTTGAAAAGGGCTTGCGATACAAACTGATAATTACAACAAAAGAGCACACAAATACATGCTAGGTTTTTTTATTGAGCGGTGTCTCAGTATACTTACCCAATACTTCCGGCAGTTTTTATACCTCAAGAAGTATGCAGAGCACATGCTCTTATCATAGTTATATGCGTCCAAGCATTTTTGGGAACCATCGCTCTCCTGTGCTCACAGACGAACAAACACATTATAACTTTATTTTTTTATAAATATAATGATTTTATGTAGTTTAAATCAAAAATGTTAAATCCAACCACACACACACACACACACACACACACACACACACACACACACACTCTGACCTCGATGCATGGGTTGATGTCAACATTCCGAACTTTCCGTGCACCTGATTTGTTATTCATCATCCAACTTCATCCGTGTCACAGCTGGAATATCAGAGTGCTCCAGTTACTTTAGGAATGTCAGTACAGATGTTGTTTGTAGAACATATAATGAGTGCAAAATCAACTGCTCTTGATAATATGTAAGAACATAAATGATCGAATGAGGGTTAGAAGTATAGCTATAAGTGTTAAGCACATTAAACGCTTAAAAACATCTGTCTGACGATAGCATACGGTGGTTACACCAAATATTAATTTTGTTATTTTTATATGTTTACTGCACTTTGTATGAAGTTTGTTGATAAATAAGAAATATTCCAAGCATCATTTTAGATTTTAGATAACACCCTCACTATACAACATGTTTTACCACTGCCTTAAGCTTTGGCACAGCCCTGTATGTAATTATGTAAGGATATGCAATTACTAATTAATAATGCAGTTATATTATTTAACACAAAAATGATGACACAGAGAGACCAGAATGCAAAGTCAAGTTCAGGAAATATGATAGCAACTTATTGTACCCGAAAATCATTTTTGGCTGCACAGAGTGAGGAACGAGTAAAATAAAATATTTGTCAACAATGCAAAAATTGTTAAATAATACCTTTAAAAAAATATACAAATTCATACAAAATTCACTGATTCAATATCATTTTCAGAAGTGCTTTGAAAGTTGAATTAAGGAAATAATACAAAAATAATCATAATAAAAAATTAATAATAATTATATATATATGTATTAATTATTATTTATTTTTTTTATTTGTTGGGTGAAATAAAAACGTTATATTTAAAGGGGACAAAATGACATGGAAAACTAATATGTGATGCAAGTTATAATATTTCCAAAAATAACTTTATCAAGATTTTGGAGTCAAATTATATAGGCTAAGTAGTGCATATCTTAGGTGCTATGGTATGACTGGTCACTGTTTAAGTTTTGTGCATTTAAAGAGTACAAATATTACAGAATATTATACATGCATAATATTTACACAAGACTTTTTTGTATAAAAATATAAACAATTTTACAACGATTTTAACTTAATGGGATAGTTCACCCAAAAATGAAAATTCATCATTTTCTCACCCTCATGCCATCCCAGATGTGTGTGACTTTCTGTCTTCTTCAGAACACAAATGAAGAGTTTTAGAAGAATATTTCAGCTCTGTTGGTCCGTACAATGCAAGTGAATGGTGACAAGATCTTTAAAGGTCCAAAAAGCACATAGAAGAAGCATAAAACAAACCTTTGTCCAGCCCCGACCAGTAGGTCTCGATATGCACAAAGAATGCGAATCAACAACAAAAAAAGAATGTGGAAGTGAAAGTGAAAGTGGAGATTTATAGTAAAAAGGGCTTAAACATTGATCTGTTTCTCACCCACATCTATCGTATCACTTCTGAAGACATGGATTAAACCACTGGAGTCGTGTTGATTACTTTCATGCTGCCTTTATGTGCTTTTTGGCGCTTCAAAGTTCTGGTCACCATTCACTTGTATTGTATGGACCTACAGAGCTGAAATATTCTTCAAAAAAAATCTCAGTTTGTTTTCTGGGGCCAGTTGCGCCAGCTAAACTTAAGTTACAACCTACAATTTACACACTACAAAATATTTCAGGTTTGCACAATTAAATTTAGGTAGAACGTAACCCTACGTATAAGCCAAATATTTCCAAAAGACGCCAACCAGGAGAAACGGATGGAATAAAAAACCAGACTGATATTTTATGATATCAATGAGCTTATATAATGCATAACAGGCTTCAATCCTTTCGACAAAAATTACATTTAAGCGGCTTTTCAGCAAGAAACCAATCTAACGGTGCCGTTTTCAGGGTGCTTTTTCCAGCCTGTTGTATTAGCATTTATATATCAAATTAAGCACCGACTCAGTTACAATCTAACTAGTGGTTACTAAGCCCTTAGTGTGAACTTTACGTCCCAAATTACGCACAACCTTATGTACAGCTGGTGCAACCCTACCCTGCTGAAGAACGTCATACACATCTGGGACGGCATGAGGGTGAGTACATGATGAGAGAATTTTCATTTTGGGGTGACTGTCCCTTTAAGAAAACCATCACAATTACAGGACACTGCTGTCACTGCTTAACATACTATGTGTGCATAATTAATGTGTTTCCAAAATACTTTATATAGCTTGCAGAGCACATGAGCTCCGAGAGAAGTGTCGAACTAATAGTTCAGATGACTTTGAGACATAAACGTCCCTAAAAGTTAATGTAATGTTATGCTAAACATTCAAGAACCTCATTCTCGTTAATATGATACTAAATTCATCCCATAACCCTCATTCAAATCCGCACAACCTGAACCCGATGGTTCAGCTACACACTGAAAGCCTCAAAATGCACTGTTTAAAATGTTAGAAGTTAATAAATGTTTTGAGAGACCACTTAAAGATGTTCTCGAAAGGTGAGCACTTAGTAGTACCCTAAACATAGTTCAAAACAAAGACAGCCTCACAAGTCAGTGTGATAATACAGTCCACTAACCTCGCTGTCATTCAAACCAGTGACAGAGTAACCTAACGCATACATTACGCGGTTTATATCATACAAAGACACGTTTTGTATTAAAACACAAATAGTGTGTGCTTTCCACTAAGTAGCACGTTTAATGTTGCGTGTACTCACATTGACGTCTCGCAACAGAACGCTCAACCTTCCCTCATGTCACAACGAGCGTCACACTCAAAATGGCACAACGTAACCTCACGTTCTCTGGACGTGATTGACAGGCAGCGATGGCCAATCAAACAGCAAGTCTCAGGGAAGGCTTGCTAGATTGACACTTCGTTTAGCCAATGGAACATTGATGGCGGCTGTTGTGCCCGCCTACTGACTAAACAGTTATTCAACGAAGTCGTGCCGATTGACAGAATCGCCGACGAGTCTGAAATTTTAGATTTTGTGGAAGGGAACGTCAGTGACGCTGAAGTACGAAAATGACAGTTTGCTACACAAATCGCAAGCCGGGGGTAGGAGGGCCGAGCGGTGGGCGTGGCCAAATCGTGGTTTGGTTGATTCGCAGCGCAAACACAATGGCTGCTGGAAAGAGGGGAAAGCAAACAATTTTTAGGCCCGCCGCGTCCAGCAAAAAATATGAGAAAAAAATTATTAAAAATCCGGGGAATAGTTGAAAGTGAAGAAAAACGCCGTAGAAAGGATGCTAACGCTCCCACGGTGAGTTTTGCGCCAATTAAAAAAATTGTTACGGCGTTCTTCAATTAAAATATCGGGGTTATTCAAATTATGAGATAGGGGTGAGCCAGAGGAAAAAAAAAAGTTTGTGTTAATCAGCGCCCAGTTCGGGACATGAATTATAGAGAAAACCGAAAAAAAAAAAATTATGTTATTTGTTTCTGTCACGTTGTTGCGCGCGAGCGACCGTCAATAAACATAAACCAGTGTATAGTTGTAAAAAGTTGAGAAAAGTTTTAAAAATACTGTACAGTTTAAGATTTTCCCGGAATATAATAACGACAGCGCTACGAGGATAGCCGTAGCGAAATCACGCGCGTTTAAATGACGAAAAAAATTAAATAAAATGCATTCGGCGGACATAGTGCGAAAGTTTTGACAGATTCGTGCACGCGATGCGAAAATAAACACCGAGTTTGCGACAGAAGCGCTTTTTAAACGCGTGCAATTGCATTAAAACGCGACTTTTAATTAATATGTTATGGTTTTATTTTTTGTCACGCAATTTACCAAGTTATATAAACGGTGTCCTTACTGACTGCATTGGAGGTGTCAGCGAGTCATACAAAAGTTTCACTATGGGTCATTATCGGAAGAGAAAGTTGCTTGTCAATATCGCAAACAACCAAAATGGTGGGAGAAGTGAAGGGGGGACTAATTGTGCGATGCTGAACTATTGCATGGGTCTCCTGTCTGCATTTTAGCCCTAGAGAATATTACATTCAGTATCAGTATCAGTTTGACTGAATATCCTTCAACGGTGGGGTGGGGGTGGGGGGGTAATGTTAAATCTGTTTTGCCTTAATGACGCGATTTTTCCATTAAAAATTCAATAATCATATCAAAGTTGTTATTTTCTGCTTAGTCTGTGCCGTGCAGTTTTGTAGGATGTCGGAGCTGATTTATTGAATTGCGTGCAATCAAATGCATGTTGGTATACAGAAGTAACAGAACTTGTGCATGCGCGCGAGCTTCTACATGAGTTGGTCTAATCGGTGCTTTTTGGGGAAATAGATATGCTGTAATGTAAAGGGGGTGGGGGGTTGCTTTCTATGCGATATGTGGACAGATGCGGTGGAGGGGGGAGTTGTTGCATGGAGCTGATTCCCCGCCTAGAGAGGGGCATGAAGGACCCCCATCCTTATTGCTGCTGGATGTTCTTGTTAATAGCCACTGAGCTGAAGGGGGTCATCGGGTTTACTGCGCGCAGTTGTTATGAATGTGAGAGTCTTTCAAACACACCAAAACAGTCAAACATACCCGTGGAGCCCCCCTATAATGAATGCGAGCTTTACCGGTTTGGCGGGAAAAATCTATATATTTAGCCCTCCCAATTTTACCAATAATAATCTCGTATTTGGAAACTGCATTAGAGTGGTAGAGTCACTGAAGGTGAAACGGTGTGTAATGACACATTGTTAAGTTGTTATTTATTGTTTAGTGCTGGGCAATGTTGAAGTATCCCATGATTGTGTTATTACTCTAAAGCTGTGTTGAGCATCCTGCTGCATTTCCTTTAAGGAACATTATAGGCCAGCATCTCTGAAGTTAAAGACTTTTCTCATTTGTAGCCTGATCTGTGTGTAAAAAGCTCATTTCATGCACATATCATTTTTTTTTTTTTTTTTACATTTATTTTGATTGCATTTTATTTGAGATGCACTGAAAGGGAAAATAATAGCACGACTTTTAATGTTAATTGGTGCAGTTGAGGATAGATGCACTTGAAAAGGAGATTATTAACTAAACCCATAATGTAGCTTTATTTTAAAGCAACTCTGTAAATGTGAAAAAATGGTTCATTTAAGTGTAGAATGAAGAACGCTGTAAAATTACATTGAAATTAACTTTAAAAATGGAAAATGTTTATATGTGCTCAAAATCTGGATAGTATGATTTAAAACTGTTCAGTCACAATTAAATTTATCAAATATTTGTAATGACGTTCTTACAGCCTGTTATGCTTTTATTTAGCTGTCTTAACGTGCATCATTTATTTATAACAAACGTAAACATTACAGTAAAATAAAATATTGGAATTGGAAAATGGTTAATGATGAAACCGTAAAGACCTTATTTATAAAAGACTGTAATTGCTCCACAGTTTATAACTGCATTGATTTCATTTAATATTAAACATGCCGTTCTGAAAGACTTTTTTAATGCAAAATTGCAATAAACAATTGACAATAATTTTACTGGACGCACTATTTCAGTTTGTGTTGATGCAATTCCAACTCAAATATTTATATGATTTAAACAGTCATTTAATGACACATTTGTTTTATATTATTTTGTAGAAAACTCTTTAAACTTGTAACTTGTAAATGTAACTATTTTAATGTTTCTAATAGTGTCAATTCTGGGTTACAAATCATGCATTAATACCAAATTAATCCGTATTTGTATATTTTAATATGCATCTTTTCATTTGTATTGCGTTTCAGATCAGTCTTATAAATGAAAATGTAGGTTAGAAGTTTGAAGGTGTAATTAGTGCATCGATTTAAAGAAACGCAACAATACGACACATGTGAAGTGTTTGAAAGGAGCCGTGCGAGAGATTCATGAAGCATTAATTGATTGCATTTAATGATCATTTTACAGCTGAAACCTGTCAGTTTAGTTTTATGCAACTTTTCGTTTCATATATACCGGAGAGCATCATTCCTTTACCATTTACTCACCCTCGTGTTGTTCTAAACCCGTATGACTTTATTTATCTTCTGTGTGGTCTGTGTTTTTAGGCAGGTCAGCCTCAGTCGCCATTCACTTTCATTGCAGAAAAGAAAGTTAATGGCGACTGGGGATGTCATTCAGACTGACATCTTTTGTGCTGGACAAATACAGAAAGTCAAACGGGTTTACAGTGATTCATTACTATATGAAAGGTTTATAAAATACTTAGGCAATAATGAGGACAGCTCTCCCACCGTTACAGGACTGTGCAAAAGTTTTAGGCACTTGTGCAAAATGTTGCATAGTGAGGATGTCCCATAAATAGTTTATTTATCACTTAATATCATACAAAGTCTAGAAAACATAAAAAAGCTAAATCAATATGTGCTGTGGCCACCTTTGCCTTTAAAACAGCCCCAATTCTCCTACAGTTGGGGCAGATCGGATGTTTCAAGCTTCTTGGAGAATTCATCACAGTTCTTCAATCTATTGCTTCTGTCTCTTTATCTCAGACTGACCCGATGTTCAGTGGGGGGGCATCTGTTGCAGGACTCCCTGTTCTTCTGTTCTAATCTTTCCTATTTGCAAAAGTCATGTTTATATTTCCTATTGACACACTAAAGCTGCAGATATAAATAACCATCTTTTGTGAATCATCTTATGTGCCCAAGACATTTGCACAGCACTGTATGTAACAGAACGTTGTTCCCGACCGCTATTAGACTATGCAAGTCTAGATGTCAATGTTACTTGTATCATATTTTATAGTATACTAATCACATTGTGCTCCCTTCATACAGTGCTCAGGTTAAAGCATGCTCTTGTGTACACTGCATCCTGCATGCTCTTGTGTTCACACTGCATCCTGCATGCTCTTGTATACACTGCATCCTGCATGCTCTTGTGTACACTGCATCCTGCATGCTCTTGTGTACACTGCATCCTGCATGCTCTTGTATACACTGCATCCTGCATGCACTTGTGTACACTGCATCCTGCATGCTCTTGTGTACACTGCATCCTGCATGCTCTTGTATACACTGCATCCTGCATGCTCTTGTGTACACTGCATCCTGCATGCACTTGTGTACACTACATCCTGCATGCTCTTGTGTACACTGCATCCTGCATGCTCTTGTATACACTGCATCCTGCATGCTCTTGTGTACACTGCATCCTGCATGCTCTTGTGTACACTGCATCCTGCATGCTCTTGTATACACTGCATCCTGCATGCTCTTGTGTACACTGCATCCTGCATGCACTTGTGTACACTGCATCCTGCATGCTCTTGTGTACACTGCATCCTGCATGCTCTTGTGTACACACTGCATCCTGCATGCTCTTGTGTACACACTGCATCCTGCATGCACTTGTGTACACTGCATCCTGCATGCTCTTGTGTTCACACTGCATCCTGCATGCTCTTGTGTACACACTGCATCCTGCATGCACTTGTGTACACTGCATCCTGCATGCTCTTGTGTACACTGCATCCTGCATGCACTTGTGTACACTGCATCCTGCATGCTCTTGTGTACACTGCATCCTGCATGCACTTGTGTACACTGCATCCTGCATGTTCTTGTGTTCACTCTGCATCCTGCATGCTCTTGTGTACACTGCATCCTGCATGCTCTTGTGTACACTGCATCCTGCATGCTCTTGTGTACACTGCATCCTGCATGCACTTGTGTACACTGCATCCTGCATGTTCTTGTGTTCACACTGCATCCTGCATGCTCTTGTGTTCACACTGCATCCTGCATGCTCTTGTGTACACTGCATCCTGCATGCTCTTGTGTTCACACTGCATCCTGCATGCTCTTGTGTTCATACTGCATCCTGCATGCTCTTGTGTTCACACTGCATCCTGCATGCTCTTGTGTACACTGCATCCTGCATGCTCTAGTGTACACTGCATCCTGCATGCTCTTGTGTTCACACTGCATCCTGCATGCTCTTGTGTACACTGCATCCTGCATGCTCTTGTGTACACTGCATCCTGCATGCTCTTGTGTACACACTGCATCCTGCATGCTCTTGTGTACACTGCATCCTGCATGCTCTTGTGTTCACACTGCATCCTGCATGTTCTTGTGTACACTGCATCCTGCATGCTCTTGTGTTCACACTGCATCCTGCATGCTCTTGTGTACACTGCATCCTGCATGCTGTTGTGTACACTGCATCCTGCATGCTCTTGTGTTCACACTGCATCCTGCATGCTCTTGTGTACACTGCATCCTGCATGCTCTTGTGTACACTGCATCCTGCATGCTCTGTATACTCTGAAACTCATGTTTTAAATATTTATTGGCTCCTGCTGCATTGTAATTGAATTCGGAGGATTAATAAATTACAATCCTATCCAATGCTATTGTTGAAGGCTGAATGGGATAACAACGTTAGGCAAATCAATGTAGGCTGCTGAGATTTGGGTGATCATTCTTTTAATGTGATTTTAAGGGTTCAAACCCATTATTTTGTCTCATTTATCTAGTTGTCAGGCTGCTGATTTCTTTCCCAGCAATGAACTGTCTGAGGGTGCACAACACATGTATAATCCTCTAGAATAGATATTGCATGTGTCTCCCACTCAAACAAGGTGACATAGCAACTCCTCCTGTCTTAGTCTTTTCTGGCTGTTATTTCAGTGCAGAGATGCATACACTGCCCCCAGTGGTACAATTCTGGAACTGCATCATGCTAAAATATTAAAACATACATACAGCTTATTTATATATATACAAAATTAAATGTTCATGTTATACAGTGTGTGTGTGTGTGTGTGTGTGTGTGTGTATTACATTTTCTTAAAGCCCACTGAAAAACCTCCAAAATACTTAAGCATCCACTTTGAGAGATTTGGAGGGGTGAAAAGTGCTTTAAAAAAACAACAACTGATATTTATTGGAAATTGTGCAAAGGAATGTCCTTAAAGCATTATTTTAGTGATTGCTGTCCCTGTGAAATGCCCTCCGCAGGCATCATGTATGCCATTGGAACGCAGGGTTAGTTTATATTGGCAATGTGACGCTATTAGAAAGTAGCTAATATTGACTTTTTTAGAAGTGTGTTTGTTTACACTTACTGCATGTTCTTTTTTTACTTGAAATATTTTTATTTCACGTCATGCGATCATTGCTTGTGTTTACATTCAGGAGCACGTTAGCATCTTGTGTTGTATTAATGTTTGCGAGGTACATGTCCTGAAGAAGACATTGTGTTTGCAACAGAAATGGCCTGTATTAAACTGAATGCACGAATAATGACTTTGAGATTCTCGTGTAATGTTTTTGTGGTGATGTAAATACAGCAGAAAAGATTAAGTTCTTTCAACAGAGAACAATTTTATATTTTAAGCGTGAACTTGAAAATATGAAGTAAATTCTACATTTGTTTTTTATTTCAAACATGTAGAAATGAACGCCCTAGTTGATAAGTAAATGTTATTTATGATTATTTGTTATTTTTACGATGTGCCATCATGTATCAATCCTAAAGCAGTAAACCTTTTCATATTTATTTGCTAATCTGAGTAAATTTCACTACAATAAAATAAGTAACTTTGCG
>JAVLUX010000002.1:8052500-8057500 GCA_032164185.1 Moxostoma hubbsi | reverse complement strand
AACAGGTGAGTGGTCCAAGACCCTGTGGGGACTCTTGCCAAGTTGGATGTATTCCCAGATCAACATCCTTTGTTGGTCCTGGAACAACATTCCTGTCCAACAAACATGGTCCTAACCCCCATCCTCACCTGTATACAGCATACAGTATGTTGCATTTTTGATTCAGTCCACAACACGTTTCTTAACTAGTCTACCCATCCAGACTTTCTTTGTCAACCTGCTTCACCAGTAAGATCATGATGGTTGAATTGCCCATTGGTGGGTATGTTGGGTATGTGGGTACTAGCTTAAACCAGCATGGACCAGCATTGAAATGCATGAACATGACCCACTTTGTGAAATCAGGAAGTGTGGTATATGGGTCAGTGATGTTATACTCATTTTAATTTTTACTATATTAAGTTCTTCAAAAGCTTTAAGAAGTTTCCGAAGATATCAGGGGCCGTATTCACAAAACATTTGATCTTAAATTTGATCTCTTACTAAGAGTTCTTAGGTAAGAGTTTCCTCTTAAAACCTATTCACAAAGCTGCTGAGACCAACTTTTACTAAAGGAGAGGGGAGAAATCGTAAGCTAAGAGAAAGGGCGGGGTTGACCTCGTTGCTATGGATGATGTCAACAAGCTTATTAACTATGCACACAGTGATTGGCTGATAGGGGATGGGTCAGTGATTTAATCATAGAAATACTGTAGAACGAGGTATCATGTTGCCATATTCAAATAAAGATTTAAAAATGTCAGCTAATGCCTCCTACACACTACACAGCTTTCAAAGTCAACTGTCTGTCTTGTCATTGAAGTCGTGGCGTTTTCAAACTACATGAGGAATCGGTGACAGGGGTGAACACATTGCAAGACATGTCACTATTGACGAATCCCCGACGACTCTGCCTGGACTCCAAACACGCGAGAAGTGAGACGAGATATGAAAACAAATGCTAGATCATATGTTATGCATTTCAGAAGATAATGTGTATGTTTTTAATCATATATTTTATTGGTTGCAATATGAAAAAGTGCCTCCTACTGTTTGCTTGCCTGACTGTCCAAGAGAATTGGGAATTTCTCTGCAACTCTTCTCTTTCTCCATCCGGTTGTGGGACAGTTCAGATTAAACATCAAATAGTCGCTGGTGCTCCTGCCAATGTTCCACTAATATTTCCTCCATTTCTTCGGTCCAATGAGCCATGCTAGTTGATGTTCTGTTGCAGGTACATCAGGACTCCTCCCACTGAAACGTCCCGTGCCCCGTTTCTTGCTCTCTCATTGGCTGTAGGTCAACACTACAGTTGTGTTCAGTCAAAACACATTTCACAATGCGTGATTTGGAGTCGCAGACGGGTCCAGAGATTTAACATCCTAGATATCTGGCTGACATCGGCGACGCTTCTCTTAGTCTTTGATAATTCATACATTGCGTTCGTCCCTCACGGGAGCGAGCTCCGATTTGCCTACTGGTTTCGGGCTTTTATCGGTGATCTCCACAAAACTGTCTGCGATTGAAACTCAGGCCTAAAATGGTGTTGTGTAAACTTGGCATAAGGGACACTATTTAAACAAGTAATATGTTCACCTAACTGTCAGCCTCTTACATGTCTGCATCTCGTAACCAGTTAGCGGACATACATATAAGCAGCCTTTCAATTATCAGACTAGAATAGTCACGGCTGATAGTAAGACCAAAAATGAACGCAAGAACAGCTGTTACTTCTTACCCAACTTGTACATGAAAAGAAGGACATAATTAAAGGGATCCTTGATCTCTGGTGTTATTGGGTTGTTTCTATCTGTTGGTGAAGTGACTGCATCCCTGACTAGCTCTACTACACTCGTAATACCCTCGCGTTTAAGGCGATGCCTTTTTAGAAGCTCATTATCGTGAAATGTCCCTAAAATGTTTACGTTCCGGGGCGGATTGCTGGCAACAGCCATTTTAGGATTGTTTGTGATTTGGTCTTAGTGACTTAGGAGTCCTCTTGATAACTTTTCACAGATATAGGAGCTGGTTTTAGCGCCAAAACACTTTGATAAATCCAATTAGAGCATCAATTTAGGAGTCCTAAAATTAGGACTGACACGCCCATTATTTGAAAGAGTTTCTCCTAAATCGGCACGTTAGGAGCTACTTTTAGCATTAAGATGTTTGTGAATACGGCCCCAGATATTTGGGCATTTTTTATGAAAAGACTTGAAGTATTTCTCATTATTATCACCTCGGACAATTTTATATGTCAATGACCAGTATATACCTGAACAGCATTATGCAACATTCACAAGCTAATTTAATATCTTCTGGTATAGTCCACTAACACTAATGCATATTTGTCTCTGTAGGCACATGGCCACACACTCGCCAGAAAAGACACACAAGTGCAGCTACTGCGAGAAGATGTTCCACCGCAAAGATCACCTGAAGAACCACCTCCACACTCACGACCCCAACAAGGAGGCGTTCAGCTGCACAGAATGCGGCAAGAGCTACAACACCAAGCTGGGCTTTCGACGGCATCAAGCCCTGCACGCCGCACACCGCGGAGACCTCACCTGTCAGGTGTGTCTGCAGCCATACCCGAGCACCCCCCTACTGCTGGAGCACCTGCGTGGCCATGCCGGGAAAAGCGCTACCGCGACTAAGGAGAAGCGGCATCAGTGCGAGCACTGTGAGAGGCGTTTTTACACCCGTAAGGACGTTCGACGCCACTTGGTCGTGCATACGGGACGCAAGGACTTCCTGTGCCAGTACTGCGCCCAACGGTTTGGCCGCAAAGACCATCTGACCCGCCATGTCAAGAAGAGCCATGCTCACGAGCTGCTAAGGGTTAAAGCGGAGCCTGTGGACTTGATGGAGCCACGTTCCTCGCCAGCATCGGGGCCTCTCGCTTTGAGGTATCCGCTAGGTCATGCATCTTACTCGCCAACGCCGCCCCTGAGGGCGGAGATCGAAAGTTATCTCCTAGAGCTACAGGCCGAGGATCCATCCAAGCTGAGTGCTGCTGCCACGGCGACTGGAGAGACGACGTCGTCCCTGGACTTCCTGTCTCCGCTGTTTAACTTTCTGCCTTACAACCAAGGGGCGGGGCCTGCTTTGGGAGTGCCTTACAGCCAGGAGGAGGGGCTACATCTGCCTACGCCCATGCAAGACACGCCCGAGACTCTTAGCCTCCTTCACACAATCACGCACTCGCACACGCTCTCACAAACCAACGTACTCGCTCCTACTTATACTCACCCGCCAACTCTGAATACAACCACCACCCTGCCTCGCTTCCACCAGGCCTTCCAGTAACCCAAATAGATACACTCACTTATAATTATTATAGCACTTAATTACTTTTATAATAAGCTTAGGCCTTAGTCAAATTCAAACAACCTGGTTTTAATAGTTACTATACCTAGATTTTTGCAAAATGATCTTTACATGGCTCGTTGTACGTATCACGGCAGTTTCCTTGTAAAATGAACACAAATCACTAGTAAAACGGCAGATTATCAGTTAATAAACACTTACTTTCCGCCCTGTTGCACACAATGCTATTTGAAGACATTTAAACACTTTTACTATAGTAGTGCATGACTTGCAGGTGATGCATTTTAACGTTTGCGTTACATAACCAACTACATTTACATGCTAATCGCACGGTTGCTCGACTGACGGAGCGCTGCACTTGCAATGCAAAGGACTGGGGTAGGTGTCCTGAAGAGCACCCAAGTCGATATGTGAGCCGAAAGTATCATAGATGCACCACAAAATGACACGGTTGCTTCAGCAATTGCATTTTCTATTACACTATCGGTTAGGTTTAGGATTAGCGTATGGAGGTCGGTCGGTCGGTTTTAAACCCTAGATTTAAACCTCTATTGCATCCACCTTATCCTCATCAGTTTGGGAGAAAATATAACTCACTTTTAGCGCCACACGGTGGACATTTCACCTCGGAACTGCCACGGTACATGTAATGAACCGTTACACGTGCAATATCATTTAGCAAAATTGTGGCCTGAATGAGATCAGGCTGCATTCAGACAAGCACAGACCCGCACCAGTACTCGCCAAGGCAACAGTTACCTTCCTCAAGTCAGCGCCGCGTTTCGAGGGTATTTCTTGAGGACAATGTCGTACTTTAGGTCATTCAAAGAGGTCACACATGCATTTCTTATTTTAGTTTCTATATAGAGGTGTTTTAGCAATCATTTTAGCAATGGAGGATGCCAAAACATCGGCTGACATCTGTAAACTAAACACGAAATACGCCGTTTTTTTCACGAGTGTTTTGTTCTTGTAGAGCAGGGCTCGGTTTGCAGTGACGTTTCACTTACAACATCGGCAGTGACAGAGAGAGCGTAGCTTTTAAAGTCCTCTCATTAGCACTTTGAACTTCTCGTGGTGTTGAAGTTCCATCAAAGCTACAAGATAGTTTGTCTAATGTCGTTTTCGTCTGTTTGTTCTTTGTATGGCTCATAAACTGTGGGGTACTGAACTACCAGCGTTTTAGTGACCGTGTCACAACTCTTCACAGCCAAAGGAAACCAAACCCCCTCGTAGCGATAGAGAGGAAGGCTCATCTCGTACGTTTCTTGTTCTGGATTGTTCACGTTTTTTTGATGGCTGTATGCCGTCATGCTGCTGCTCGTTTTAAGGGCCTCAAAAGGACACCAGCGCAGAACTGCTTCACAATACAAACCAACAAAGGGAAAGCTGGACAGAGACTTTCTCACACACATATACACTCATCCTCTCTCTCACTCTCTCTCTCTTAAAGAAATCATTCACCCCACACTGTCATTATTTGCTCACCCTCATGCCAGTCCAAACCCGTATGCTGTTATGTTTTCCATGGAAAACCGGAGGACAGATTTTTAACAATTCTTACGCAGATCTTCTCCAAACACTCAAAAATACATTAAAATAAATAATAATAATAATAATAATAATAATAATAATATATATATATATATATTAGCTTATTTTTAAGATTTATGCATTTTGATATAACAAAA
>JAVLUX010000002.1:8047500-8050000 GCA_032164185.1 Moxostoma hubbsi | reverse complement strand
GTTGGGGGTGGGGGTATGTGAGCCATATTGTTAATGTATCTTGAACAGAGTTGATCAGTCATGACAATTTGTAGGCTTGCCTGGAAGGCTATTTCACCACGAGTTCCTTCAGGACTTTCAAATGGGTTTTTTGAGTAATGGTTTTCTATTTATGAGTAAAAATAAGGTGAAAAACTTTCAGATATTGTTCTACAACTGAAATTACACACAGACATACCTCAGATGTACACTTTGGAGCTGCTGCGTGCTTTAAAAATGTAAGTTGCTAGCAAGCTGCTCCATAAGAACTACAAATGCTCTCCAATTCATTAAGCACGTCAACTCACATCCTTGTGGTAGTTGTAGTCCTTATTTAGCAACTTGTTTGCAACTTACACTTTTTAAACACACAGTGGCTTCAAAATACATGTTTTGATGTGCGGCTCTAATCTCAAAGCGTACATTTCAAAGCCACTGTGTGTTTCAAAAGCACACGTTGCTAAAATAGGACTACAACTACCACAAGGAAGTAAACTGATATGCGTAATGAATCAGACAGCGGTTGTAGTCCTTATGTAGCGATGTGTTAGCAACTTACATTTTAATGGCACACAATGGCTTTAAAATGTACATTTGAGTCATGACCGTGTGCAGTTTATTTATATTAAGTGTCTTTACGCATTGTTAACCACAGGCCTTATTTTCACTCGGAAATCAAGAACTGCTATTCAAAAACCCTATTGGGAATTCCAGAGGGACGACGTGCCTTCGAAAATGCTCATTCTCTTCTGGGTTTAAGGTCTACAAAGTGAACAGTGCTATTTAGGGCGACTATTTGGGAGATGATGGATGCCACCACAGCAATGGGGAGGGCCGTGGGGGGGGGGGGGGGGGTACTGAGAGATGAAACAGACAGCATTCCAGCCATAATGATGTGTGACATTGTGTTCTTATTGTTTCTGTAATGCCATCCTGTGATAATGGCCTGCTATTGCTAATCAAGTATATTTTACTTTAATGTATTTTACAAACTACTGTTGTACATTGTATAGCCTAAGACAGACAGAATCCTATATATCTATGTGTGTGTGTGTGTGTGTGTGTGTGTGTGTGACGTGTTCGTACGCGTTTGATTCCATCATGAAAACCTTCTGCCATGGCCGACCATTCATTTTGTCCCCTACTGATGACATCACCCAAAGAGAAAGTTATTTATTCACTGGCTATTTGAGTCAGGTTCGTGTTAAGGAAGCTGAATGGCGGGCTGTTGGCAGTTGTGCGCATGTGTCTGACTGAGAATTGTGTGTTTCTGTGTGTTCAGACGACCTTTGCTGCTACGTGAGGAGAGGAGAGATTTGGTCCAGTGTTAATACTGTTCACAGTACTGAGTGATCAATAAACATACAAGAAGGACTCACTTTATCAATGTTGTGTCAGTTTGTGGATGTATGTGAGCTGAGGCCTGTACCACGAAGGTCGCTGAGCAAACTCAGAATTCAGAAGGAACTAGAAATCATGTAAAACACATGATTTACACAGTACATGGGACAACTGTAAAGTTATGAGGCAGTTAAAGACATTTACACAACAAGAAGCAACAGCGGCTGCTGCAAACAAACCCATCATGTGATACAAAAACATATACAACAGCTGGTATATCAGTGTGTAAGTGAATACATTTAGGCCCACAACAAGAACACACAGGCTCATCCATTATAAAAGCTTACATTTATTTAAAATATATAAGCATTTAGACAATGGAATAAACGACTTTGTAAATATATACGGGATAATTGGAAACCTAGAATTAGTCTTAAAATGCTTATGTTGTCAAAAGGCTTGAAGGACTAGAAATCCCAAATTTGAATAATTATTAAAAAGCTGCCTAAATTCAACCTATATTGAATGAAGAATCTAAAGTGAAATGGAGGAAGATGGAAATGTAACAAAAGTGGGAGCCTATTAGTATATCCCTGTTCCTACACAAACAAAGCAACACATTTAAAGGAGACCTATTATGCCCCTTTTTACAAGCTCAAAATACCCCACGGATCATTTATTATACCATGTTATAAATGCCTCTTTGGGTGGAATCAAAAACACGCTGATTTCGTGTGTGTCTCTTTAAATGCAAATGAGCTGCTGCTCCCCGCCCCCTTTCTGGAAGAGGGCTGTGCCTTTACAGCTCGTGCTTCGGTTACTACAGAAACAACAAATCAGAACCAATATAACGGACAGCGTAAATACCGGAGTTCAGCCATAGATGTATGAATATATATATATATATATATATATATATATGAATAATTAATATGTATATCTGGTCTCCGTGAATACAGTAAGAGACAACGGTAACTGTATTAGCCGTCCACTCAGCTAACAAGCACATTCGGAAAGGCGTTTTGCAAACCTTCATACAATATAAAGTGCGATACTCACATCTTCAGGATATAAAGCTGGAACACAAACAGTTGGCTCTGATCCATCCTTGAGAATAATTTTTTTTTAAATCCTGCTTTAT